>CAJVPM010000418.1:0-17559 GCA_910592325.1 Scutellospora calospora | reverse complement strand
TGTAACTACTAATATTATGAGTTACAATATTAAAAAAGAGAAGAGTTGTTAGTATTGTTAGTATTAGTGTTAGTAGAAGTGAAAAGAATTAGTATTACTTCTAGGGTAATATTTACTATTACTTATTATTTATTCAGATACAACAATCCTAGACTATATGAAAAAATCTTCAAGGCATCCCATATTTTTGTTATTTGGTAATATTCTAAACTATTAGAAAAACAAACCAGAATCTAAGGCATTAATTAGATACCTTCTAATCATGAAAACCAAGGATTCTAAAACAAAAAATTCTGATAGTTTTCAGAAATTACAAAGAGAAGTCTTTTAGAAATGTATATCGATCCTTCTCAAGCTTATTATTTATGAATTAAAGTTTTATTTTGTTATATGCAGAAATATAATTATCTTTATCTCATGAATATTAACTATTATTGCTAACATACTTGAAGCCAATAAGTTTGCAAACATTTACTAACTAGCTTCTTCTACAAAACCTTATACAAAATGCTTAGTACTAAGAGATGACTTGAATAATACTAATTTAACAAGTATAATTCTAAGAACTCCAAATACTATAATGCAAGTGATAGATGTTGGTAATAATCTCAGTAATTCAATTCATCCTAAGACAAATGCATTTTGGAGTTTAAGGTATAAAAATTAAGTGTATTATTTTTAATTACAATAAATTATTAAAATAGTGAATATAGATATTATTTCGAATTTTAACTTGTATTAAGATTAATTCAGGTTAAAATTCGAAATAATATTCATATTTGCTATTTTGATAATTTATATTAGTAAAAATGTATTTTATAGCCAATAAAAATTATAGTAACTTCAATATATATAAAGCAATTATACCTGATCAAATGCATACTTTGGACCTCAGCCTTTTTAAGTATATACTAGATTATACTAAAGAGCTTTTATATGAATAACATGAGGTCATATTTAGCAAACTTTTGAGTAACAATTGATATCAATACCTAGATATTGTGATCTTAAAATAATGAAGAGCATAGATCTAATATACATTATAGCTGAAAAATTGTGAAATATAATGAAAATTATAATTATTATTCTTGATAATCTATATAAGGATTATAAAAGGCTAGGAATTAGTAATAAACAGTTATATCAAGTTTATTACAAATTTTTTCAAATATATATTGCTACTTGTGAAGAATTATTTACTTATAATTCTTATAACTAGCTACAGATATAAAAGCAAATCATTATCTTTTTAATAAACTGATTACTAATGATTAAAATCCACAGACTTTCATTATGAACTGGGCTAAAAAGTTTGTTAAAATTTTTTCAAAATACAATCCAAGTAGTTTTTAACTTCTAAAACTTCATGTTTGGTGTTATCATATTATCTCTGCAATTCACAAATATAGGTTAATAAATAGTATGACTACAGAGACCTATAAAACCCTATATAAAACTTATATAAAAATACCTTATCATATGTTAAATAAAAGAAATTATATAAGTACTTAATTTGTAGATCACTTGTATCAAATTTTCTTAAAAAATTTTTTAACAAACTAAATTTTTTCAAAAATTTATTAAGTAAATCAAGCAAGTGCTTTTAAGTAAACTTGCTCTACACATAATTTCATATCTTAGTAGCCTAGTTTTATAACTTTTGCTTACTTCTAAACAAAATTATATCTAAAAAACTAAAAGTAGCAAAATTTGAAAATTTCTTCAAAACTAGCTTTTAAATCTCTTCTGTACTCTTAAGTAAAGTTGTTAGCCAATCTATTCCGGTTATAACAAGCTCTAAATTATCTTTATAGTACAAATATTGAGCTCTCTAGAGTCCCAAACAGCCTTTAAAAATACCTATAAATTTTTCTTTTACTCTTAAAAACTTTTAATTTTCTGTTATACAAACCCTTACCAAATTAGTAAAAAATTACAACTATTACAAAAACTGCATCTTGCTAAATTTATTTTAATTAAATTAGCACAGCAAATCTTGCTAAAAATTCTAAACTAAAAATTTACTATTTTTACTTTCTAAAAATATAAATTTTCTATTATTATTCTGGTTCTATTTTTAATTTTAGCTAAATTTATTTTTAGAATATTTGTAATACTAACACAAACCAAATTTAGACTTCTTTCTAAAACCTTGGATTTAGATCTGACAACTCAGTATTTGATTCAAAAACTTGGAATTTGAACTGATAACTTGGTACAAACTCGACAACTCAGTACTCAGCTCTAAAACTAACTTTTGCTTATATTTACAAGCTCATAAATCTTAATTAGTCACTCAACATACCTACTCTTACTATAATTAATCTCAATACTCTTAACCTTGACTATTTCTACACTAAATATGCTAATAGTTATAAGATTGCTTTTGATGAGAAAAACCTAAGCAATACCCAGCCTATTTCTGCAAACATTAGACCAATAGATTGTATTACTAAGGCTCTTCATAGAAATTCTAAAACTACTTATTTTATCAAAGCTTCTAGTACTTCTATAATTTCTTTTTGTCTTTGTGATAAATATCACACTAATTTTATTACAATTAGCAAAACTGTTCTCAATCTTATGCCAACAAACTTTATAACATTTGCTGCAAGTGCTACTTAGACAAAATCACATAATTTATTCCTTCTTCTCCTACTCTAATCTTCCACAAATTTGCATACAAAAAATGCTAGTTGGCTATTCAGTGCAAAATTACAAATAACCAATACTACCTCTTAAACAATGCCAAATTTGAATAAGGTGAAGCTATTCACTATAGCTACACTATTATAACTACTTCATCTACTTCTAGTAACTCTTCTATTGCAACAATATCAGCTTTAGATGCTAAAAATCTTGATAATACAAAAAAAAATCTTGCTACTACCTTCAAATAAACTCTCTAACAAGATAAATTTACATCTAATTCTACTATTACTACTTTTACTTCATCTCCTAAATTGATTATACAAACTAATTTCTTAATTAGAGAACTTGCTTTATAAGAATTAGCAAAATATGAAAAATCCTCAACTATCATACTCACTAAACTCATTAACTTTCTAAACAAAACTCAAACTCAACAAACTAATACAATCTCTACTCCAGTAACTACTACTATCACAATAACCAATACAAATACTCTTATCTCTAATATCTATACAAACTAATAAACTATTAATAAAAGAAAGCTAAAAATACTAAACAACTTCAAACTACCAATATTAATCAAACTATTAATACTAAAAACTTAGATACTCTAAAAAAGAAACTTGAACCTATCTTTAACTAGCTTCACAACTTCGCTATCTCAGATAAAATGAAGTCTAATAACAAACTTCAAATCTCACAATCTAGACAACTTTTTGATTTTTTCAAAACTAATTTATATGATTTTGTCTCAAAAAAGGAAATCAAACCTGCAACTCAAACAAAAAAAGCACTTAAAGCTAGCTTTTACTAAATTATTAGAAATATAGCTAGACAATAGTCTAAATTTTTAACTGATCTAATTTTTCAAAGCAATTCTAATATTAATACAAATACAACAATTCTATTTAATATTTTAGAATCAATGATGAAAAAACTCATTCTTAAGTTTATAACTATTCTATTAACTAAACTTAACTATGCAGAAATTTTTGTATTACCTTATACAATTTCTCCATACAAAACTAATAGTAAACTTCAGTTCTGTATAAATCTTGCAAGAATTTATCTTTACTTCTCAGGAAATTATCAACAAGTACTAAACTACAAAAAGTTTGCAGAAGACTTTAATCTCTATTCTATGAGATTCACAGTATCTTCTGCAATTAATAGATTTGATCAAAAGAAAAAATACCTTATAATTAAACAAAACAAAAAATTTAATATAACCTTTCTTTTTAATATTCCAAAAACACTATTTTTAAAAAAATTTAATATTTCTTTTCTAAAAAATTCTTAGAATACTTTGAAAATTGGTTTGAAAAATTCTTTCCAGTTTACAACTAACAATTTGATAAACTATTAAACAAAACAAAAGTATATAATACACTTAAACACTAATTCTACTTACAATTTATCAAACAACTAACTCTGCTTCTTCCAACAGAATATGAAATAGTTAAACCTTAATGCTTTGATAATAGAAGAATTAAAAGTATCAAATACTCTAATCCTCATATCCTAATCTACAAGGATGAAACCTATATCTTCTTAGTTGAAGAATTGCATAACTTCTCAACTCTCATTAAAAGAAATACAGACTATTCTTATAAACTATTTCCAAAAAAAGGAGTATGAAATTTGAAAAGAACCCTCTCTTAAAATTAAAAATTTTGAACTTAAACAAGAAAATAAAACATCTTTCTTCAAACTAGTTCTAACTCAACTTCTTGACTAACTTGCAAATGAAGCTAAAAAAGAAGTCTGTGAACTTAACAAAGTACAAACTAATGCTAAATGCAGAAGTTTTTATTTTTACTAATATTTCAATTCTTATCATCATAAAGCAGCAGTGAACTTTGAAATTATTGATCTGTCAAGAGACTAAGCTATCGAGTTTACATATATCAAAACACTCAATATATTTATATTAGCTTAAATTCTAATATATATTAATATTATTTAAGATACAACTCCTACATACTCACAGATAGTTAAACACTTCTCCAAACAAGTATTCTGCTTTGCAGAAAAATACCTTAAAGTAAAATATAATATTAACTTCCAAGAACCTGCAAACTTAGAAGATTCTCTGTTTTTTTCTGAAACTTCTTTTCAATAAGGTTTTCTATATACATAGATACAACTATTACCTCTAATTTAGAATTTCATCTTACTACTCATAGTAAACCAAATTTAAAGAAGAATGATATAAGTAGACAGGTAGGAAAACCTATTTATGTAGCAACTCAAATAAATAATAGATAGACTCAATATACAGAGCAGACTTTTAAGTTCAATATAGCTGTGAAAACTGAGCATATTCTGAGTACATATATAGAAGATCTCTTAGTACTTCCAATTCCAACATCCTTAAAACCTTTTGAAGCATTAACTTATTACAACATATTCCTAAAATTTCACAATATTGATCTACTAAAATCTGATCAAACTATTAGATTAATCATGAAATATCTAAAAGAAAAATAATTTTCAAAACTAACAAGATTTTCAATTAACAAACAAATTAATAAAGCTCATATATATCTTCTCTGTAATGACAATATTCTCCCAAACTATATACCACTTAACCTCTTCACCTTCTTGCAATATTACCATACTCTACTTAGAACTTTTATAAACTTCAAACTTTCTAACTTTGACAATAACCTAAACATTTCTAACTTATCAACAAATTTCTCTAATAATTCTACTACACAAACATCTACTAACACTAATACTAACAATACTAACAACTCTTCTCTTTTTTAATATTGTAACTCATAATATTAGTAGTTACAATAATTCTCTTAAAAAACAACTATAGAAAGACTTCTGCCTTCTTTATAACTACAACATTATTAGTCTAACTGAAACTAAACTCAAAGACTCTAAATTAAAATTCTTTTTTTTTTTTGTTGTTAAGGTAGCTTACATTGCTGAAAAAATTTTATTAGAATTGTTAACAGGATTATATATTGATAATCCCTACTGTTTGTAATTATATAAAGAGTGTACAACAAGCCACATGTATAACTTTAGTCATTGTCTATTTTAAGTAGTCTATTGCATAGATGTTAGGCTACCTGATTGGTTCTACACTATACTGCTATACTTGTAATCTGCCTGTGAGTTACCTATTTAAACACTCTGTTCATTAACCCATACAGATCCAATCTAATATTACTGCAATACCTAATTGCTTAAGCCAGCTAGCTCATTACAGATCTATTCATCCAAAACAGCTTAGGTTCTCTTGAAATACATTATACTAGATATATTACTAGTATTGCAGAGCTAGTTAACCTCGAAGCAAACCTACTAGAGTGGTCTGTACCTATTTTATGAATTCACCTAGCTTAGACCCTTGTAGATGTTCATACAATCTCAAGTTCCACTGTGGTCCTCTACTGGTCAGTTGATCTAGTCCTTTTCTAGTATCTAGCTAGTTCCATCCAGAGACCTTGAAACCTTTTACCTTTATTAGACTGAGTTTTCTTCTTAGATCAGACTTTAGCTGATATAGTTCTGTCAGAAGGCTGTACTACTTCACTAACTTGGGATTTTTACTATGCAGGTTCTCTGCTTATATATTATATCAAGATTTATTTGTGTAATATTATGCTACACTTCCAAGTTCTAATCAATTTGGTATAACTTAATTAATAGGAGTACGTTCTCAGAAACAAACAGGATTTATGGTAATGTATTACAAGGTCTGAGAAATTATTCAAATTTGTTGATAATAGGATTTGAACTCCAAACCTATTATATGGCAGTCTAACAACCTAACACTATACTAGGTCACCAGACCTTCTAAATCAAAATTCTTCAATACTCAATATTTCATATACCACTTATCAAATTCTGCTATTTCTATAGAAGGAACTAGAATAATACTATCAAACAAACTGATACAATATATTCACAAAAATTTTTAAATATAAAAAAGGTGCAATTGCTATTGATCTTTTCTTCAAACATGACTTTAAATTTAGAATAATCTTAGTATATTTGTTCTCTATAGATATATCACATAGAAACTCTACATAAACTAAAGTCAGTCAATAGATCTAACAAGTACTAAATCAGCAACTCTACCTAATAGTACTTGAAGATTTTAATATAGATATCTCTACAACAAGCTCAAATAACTCAAAATCCAGACTTATCAACTTTTTTATAAGCAATAACCTATACAATCTCACTAACCATACTTCTAATACATCTTATATATGATATAATAATTAATTACAAACTAGAATTGATTACATATAGTATTACAAATCTATAATATCATACTTGCAAAAGTTTAGCCTAGTAGAACTATTAATATCTACAAGAAGTGATTATATGATACTTGTATCATTATAGTTATTTCTCTATGCTAACTTATCTAAATATAACAAAAAATTTAAGGAAACAGAAGAATTTTTGATTACAGCTCTATAAACAAAGAAACTTGAAAAGAATTCACAAACTAAATCAATTATAACTTAAACCAAAATAATACTTCAGTTAAATTAGATACTAATAATTCTCTTAAAACACATTAGCACAAAATTTAAACAAGTATTATTTCTGCTACTCTTAAAATAATATCTAACCAAAAAATTAAATTTCAGAACTTTTACTATACCTATTCACCAAAAGCTACACAACTTCACTAAGCTCTAAAATTAACAGGACAAATAATTCACTAAGTTAAACCCAAATTCAATAACAACCTCTCAACTCCAACTAATATCCTATTTCTTATTAACAAAATTAATCAACAACAAAATCTCAATATCGACAACTTCCTTTCAAACAATAATGAAATTCCAACATAGCTTAATAATATATATATATATTAAAAAACTCTATACAAAGCTCAAGAAACAGAAAACTCTATACATATCTGTTAACAAATCAATATAGCAACTAAAAAAAGATGCTTAGCTCTTCAAACACAGCTTACAAGGATAATTAACAGTATTCTAAATAGGCATACTGACAAAGTTTCTTTTCAAAACTTTAAAACAGATACAGATTTAACAACTAACTCAAATTTTATCAAAGAAAAATTAAAGACCACTTTGATCAACAGACTGAACATAAACCTATTAATCAACAAATCTTTGATTTAACTTAAAAAAGCTGCTATGATCCTATTTCTCTAATTAATCCTTCTCACTATAACAATATTCTAAACACTATTACAATAGAAGAAATTACTTAAACTCTCAAAAATCTTCCTAATAACAAAGCATATGATCTATTAGGCATTAGCTATGAAATATTTAAATATGCAGGCAATCTATTTTTGCAAACAGTTACAATTTTGCTTAATAGATACTTAACATTCCAAACTATCCCCAAATAATGAAAATATATCATATCTTTCTAATTTCAAAGAAACCAGTATTTGATGATAACTTATATAATACTAGACTAATTAGCCTTATTGAACATATCAAAAAGCTCTATACAAAAATCTTTATAAATTAACTTAGCATTTCTTTAATATTTAAACAATCTTATCACTACTTAACTATGTTGCTCTTCTAGAAAATAGCACCTCTACTCCAATCCATATCTTCAATAATATTATTGTGATTCATACTGTAATAACAAAGAGCTTTGGCTACTATCATAGAATATGAGCAAAGTTTATAATTCAGTTAATATAAACTTACTTTAAAGAGCACTTAAAAGAATTTAACTTCTACTTCAACTCACTCAGATTATACTTAACCTGCTCTTAGACCACTCTAGCAAAATTATTACTAATTTTGAACTTATATAATCTTATATAGTTAAAAATAAAATTGACCAAGAAGAGACAATTATACTTCTCCTATAGTGTATCTATTATGATTCTCTAATAAACCAAATTGCTAAAACATACAAAGGTTACAACCAAGAAGTCTCAGAACTACATACCTCAAAGCAAAAATTACTAAACAACTTCAAATATCAATATCTGTTCTTGTATTCATAGATGATATACTATAGATAGCTTCTTCAAAAAATGAACTTGAACAAATTCTAGAATTAGCCTCATTCTTTTTCATAATAGATAATTTAAAAATTAATCCACTTAGTCTATTCTTAGTACTAATTCAAAAAGTCTATCATTCATTAAATTTATCTAACAAACAATCTCTCTACAACCTAAAAATGTTCCTTTCAAGTTTTTAGGATATTGGTTTTTACCTAATTACCAACAAACCTAACAAGTTAAACTAATCACTCAGAATTTCAAAATCTTATTAACATACTTAAAACCAAACAAATAACTGAAAAACAAGCAGCTTATATTATAAATACAGTTATTATTTCAACTCTCAAATATCAAATTTACAATATTGTTCTTTTAAAAACAACTTGTGATCAAATACTTTCTACATATCTAACAACAGCTAAGTACAAATCTAATCTCTCTTAAAGTATTCACAATAGTATTATACTCAACTATAATATTTATGGAATTAAAAATATATAGAACTTACAACTTTAATACTATATTTCAAAATTCTTACTTTAGCTTAATAACTCAAATCTCCTAGGAATAACAACTAAAATCTGTATCCAACAACTACAGAACAATTTGTAGTCTACTACAAATATTCTTCACTATTCTAATTCTATTATTGATAGAAAAAATACGTACTCTACTAACTATAAAATAATCTGACTACTCTAATATTTAAATATGCAAATAATTCACATGATAGTATAATATAGCTACATACTATTACACATACTGCATACTCTCTTGAAAAATTACTCAATTAATATAACTCTTATAACACTTTTAAAAAACAACTAAAAAAAGGTCTAGTGATCTTAGTGTAGTGGTTAGATTGCTAGACTGCTATGCAAGAGGTCTTGAGTTCAAATCCTACTATTAACGAATTTGAATAATTACTCAGACCTTTGTACACAACTTATAATAAACTCTGTTTGTTTTTGGGAGTTACAACTCTGTAAATCACATTGTACCAATATTAATCGAATATTGGAAATGTGACACAATATTTGAGTTATATTGCATAAATAAATTTTGATAGAATCTACAGGCAGAGAACCTGTATAGTAGAAATCCTAAGTTTGGTAAAGTAGTATAGATTTCAATAGTCAAGCTAGTTAACGCTTGATCTAGTAAAAAACCTGAGTACAGAAGATGTGTGATCAATAGATATGAGTAAGTCTACTGTGTAATGCAGCCTGGTGCCTTGTATTAGTAGCAATACTAACTTGGCTTAGTGCTAACTAGATTGGAAGAATCTAATAAAATATCTGAAATCTCAGAGGACTATATCTGGTGGAGAGCTACAGCAGAAACTGGATTTGTATGAACATTGTCAAGGGTTCAATTTAGATGAATCAGTAAAATAAACACATAACCACACTGGTAAGAATTACTTCTAAGGTTAACTGAAGCTCTGCGTACTCACAATATATTGGGCAATATGTATCCTAAGAGGATCTAAGTTGTGCAGTAAATAAATCTACAGGTAAGTTAGCTGGCTTAAGTAGTAGAATATAGTAGTAATGTTAGTTTGAATAGAGAGAAGAGTTAATGATTAGAATGTTTAAATAGGTAACTCATAGGTGAGTTGCACATATAACAGCATAGTGTAGAACTAATAGATAGTTAATTATCTGTATAGCAGACTATTTAAATTAGATAATAACTAAAGTTGTATATGTGGCTTATTGTATACTCATTATATAACTATAAAACTTTAGGAGATTACTAATATAGTAACTCTGCAATTACAAATTAATAAAATCTAATTAGCTAAAGAAGTAGCCTTAACAAATTAAAAAAAAACAACTAAAAACAAAAAATATACATTATCTAGATCAACTTACTACTATGAATAATAGTACTTTTTTAAAATGAGAATATTTATCTCTATAAACTAGGTATCTACTTAAAGACAAAACTCTAACTTGGTTTAAATACCTTGAAAATACCTTAATCACAAACATCTCTACAAGAAAACTCACTAAACAAATTGTACTTACATCAAATAACTATTTTAGTTATATAACTAGACACTTTAACAAAAACAAATACAAATCTTAGCTAATTACTAATCATAATAATAACTCAATTATCATAGGCAAAGCTTGATTACTCAATACCTAATACAATACAATTTTTATTACTCATTAGATATATAATATTGACTATACAATCACAGAATATTATCTAACTCCACTTATAATTTGTAGCTCCTGCACTGGATATGACTTAAACTCTAACAAGATTAGAAATAAATGTACTATTGAGGTTTTAGCTATTTTATCAACAAAATTTTGAGGAAGAAAACCTCAAGTAACCAAGCTACAATACTTAAACTTAATACAAACTACTTAGATCTTATATATGTAACTACAAACAGATATCTAGTATATATACTTCCTACTCCAAATATTCTTATCTATAACAACTCTATTTTTAAACTATTTGAATCAAATAGTTCTTCTCATAACTTAAACAATATTGCAATATCTAACTTTAACTCTACAAACCTAACTTTCTATACAGGTAGATCTGTTTACAACTTGATGACTAACTATTGCTCTATGAGAATTAGTTGGGTACAAGTTAAAAACAACCTAATAACAAACTTTTTCACTATACAAGTTCAATATTGGCCTTTATCTTACAAAACAAAACTTCTAGCAATACTATTAGCAATTAGTATAGCTCCTTAGAATTGCAAAATTGATATTTATACTGACTCATAATCAGTAATATACAAATATCAAAAACTTACTCAAACAACTACAAATCTATCATACTCCTACTCATACAACAACTAGCCAATTTGGCACTCAATACTTAATCTTATCAAATCTTACAAACTCATAATTATATTTTATAAAGTATTAGCTCATAGTAATAACAACTTTAATGAAGTAGTTAATACACTTGTACAAACTCACTAAACTCTACTACTTCTTGAATTTAAGCATACTAATCTATATAATCCTAATTTCTATATTAGATGAGAAAACTTTAATATAGAACAATCTGCTTACAAACTCATTAAAACAATATACAATACTCATATTATTATAATATAGTCATCACAAAACTAAAACCAAATATGAGTTCATCTATATGACCAAGTTAACTAGAATTCAACATAGTTATATCTCAAGAATAATAACAAATAATCATACAAATTTACTAATTTCAAACTTAGTAAACTTAAAACTTTCCATATTAAACTTCTATATAATGAACTACCTATACTATTACATTTACAAAAATATTATCCAAACATTATATTAAGTAACAAATGTTTCAAATGCAACCAAACAGATTTAGAACTCTATTGAATTACAAATCATAATAACAATACTCTATAAGAAATTATTTTATAATCAGTAATTGAAATTCTTAATACTGCAAACCTAGAAATTACTCAATTCTAACTTAATATATTACAAAACTCTATTATCTACTATCCTTCACCCCAATTAACTACAGACTCCTTTAATACTATTAGTTTATATATATTACTTAAAGGAATTATACTAAATACACTTATTCAAACAATTTGATTATATACTAACTTATTTCAAACTGCTTCACAGCTAACTATTAAGTTGCTCCTTAAACTTAATACAAAAATTTATAAACAACTATAGCTACCTTATTATTCAAAATATGCAAACAAGGTCTGGTGATCTTAGTGTAGTAGTTAGGTTACCAGACTGCTATGTGATAGGTCTAGGGTTCAAATCCCACTATATACAGAATTGAATAATTTCCTAGACATCTGTATCCAACTTACGGTAAACTCTGCCCATTTCTGGAGTTGTAACCCTGTAAATCATGTTGCACCAATGCTAATCAGGTATTGGAAGTGTAACAGAGTGTTCGGTGAGGCATAACATTTTATGAATAAATCTTGATAGGATCTATAGGCAGGGGATCTGCATAGTAGAAATCTCAAGTTAGGTGAAGTAGTACAGATTTCAATAGTCATACTAGTTAATATTTGATCTGGGAAAAAAATTTGTATATGAAAAGATTAGTAACTAAAATGCAAGTAAGTCTGTTAGGAAACCTATGTATAAAAAGATCAGCAGAATAAGTGCACATAAGTCTATTATACAGAGTCATACAGTAATACCAACCTAGCTTAGCAGCTAACTAGATTTGGGAGGATTTGTTCTGTATGATATCTAAAGTCACAGAAGACTTTTGGTAACACCAATTTGAATTGTAACCAGATTTAAGAGGGTCTATCTCATGTAATATCTGGAGGCACAGATGACTAACCTAGTAGAAAGCTACAGTAAGAACTGAGTTCATATAAACATCAAACAAAGGTATATGCAAGCTAGATTAAGATATAGCATAGCATAGTTGGATACCACAGCACTCTATTAATTAAAGAGTTGATGAAGGAGCACCTTGTAATAGGGTCTAGACTCCAAATTATAAAGTTTGTGAACTAATGTTAGCTTAGATGTCTTCTAAAAAGAGAAGTAGCATAGGGTTAGGTAAACTTTAGTAAAATAAGGATAGAATACAAGTAAGTGTTATAGAGCTAGAAGGTTTAAATAGGTAATCTTCAAATAAATTTCAGATATAGCAACTAGTATAGAACTTTTGAGCAGACTACTTAAATTAGATAATCTAAAGTTATATATATAGCTAGTTGTATTTCAACAATATGTATCATTTACTTACTATTAATACCAATAAAAGTTTTAACCACTAGCATTTGTATAAAGTAAAAAAAAATAAAAAAAAAAAGATATAAGCTAATATAACTGTTAAAGATTATATTACTTTATTACTTCAGATTTCTACTATATAGATTCTTTATTTATAAATTCTTTTTTTTTTTTTATTATTAAAAGTAACTTATATTACTAAAAGAATTTTATTTTTTTATTATTATTAAGGCTGTCTCTTTAGCTAATAGATTCTATTAATTTGTTATTATAGAGTTATTATAGTAGCAATTTTCTAAGGTTTTATGATTACATAATAAGTATATAACAAGTTATATATATAACTTTGTTATTATCTAATTTAAGTAGTCTACTATATAGATAATCAACTATCTGTTAGTTTTATACTATGCTACTATACCTGCAACTTGCTTATAAGTTACTTATTTAAATATTCTAATCATTAACCCTTCTCTTTCTTTTAAATCAAAGATTACGGATTGTTGTTATTGTTATCTACATTGGCTCAAGTTTAAAGATTAAACAAATTCCAAGGTAATATTATACTCAACCCTTGTCTTGAAGTCCACGTTGAAAATCTTTCTGTCTCATCCTTCTCCTGTGTTTATGTTGATGATACTAGGATTATACTAAATATGAATAATATTCTAATATAGAAAGTGAGTAACACGTAATATTTAACGAATTCAAAGTTTTCACTTTGCTTCATATAAATTTTATTATAGATAAATTAAAAAGCAAGGTTTCTTTCCCGAATCATGTGAGCTCATTAAGTCCTTAATACTAAGTACATTTAAAGCTTAGTGCGTACTAAAGCATGTACCAATAATGATAAATGAGTACGTGTAGAATGGCGGATAAAAAAGAATAAGAAAATTTTTTTGTACTTGTCCGGTTAAATAATTTTGGTAACATTTGAAACGAATTTAATAATAAGAAATTAGAAAATTGTAAATTATACGGTGCCGTCCAATGTTTATCACTAATGAAAGAATAATATAAATGGTCCGTCCGACCGATGTGAAAACGTGAAATCCTTCGATATTAGAGATAGATATTTTTTGCGGGAATACTTTTTCCGGCAAAGTGTCTTTCCTAGTGAAATTAAATTGAATGTTTCTTTTTTCAACAAAGTAAACAAATCATTATTGAGAGATTGTCATAAATGAATACTAGTAAACTTTCAGTCTCAATTATTATATAGCGAAATCTAAAACGTTTCCATCTGTTGATTTTATTGCGCATTTGTCCTTTATTTTACTTGACGGAATAATCTTATATGTGTATAATCACTCGGTGAGTGTTGACCGCACGCGCAATTCGTGATTAATTTTACTGCATGTTATCTTTAACATGAAATCCTTTTTTGGCATTTTACGAATAAATTGCCTTAATATATTTAAATAATCGCGCGCATACTATGAACAATCTTCAGCCGATCTTTAACTGTTATCTATTTTTTATTCTATGTTGATCAAGTGTACTTACGATTTTAGGCTATTGTGTAGTATTATAAGAGCTCGAGGCCACGTGTTAATAAGAAACATTCGGTTATAGACGATATTGATACTGTATTAATAATCACTAAATTTGAATGTATCTAATTTTTTATAATTATAAAAAAAATTATTATTATTGTAAAAATACAGTAAGTAAAATTTTGTATAATAAAATAAAATAGATCTTATCATAAAATTCTTTAGTAGCAGATAGTAATTGCCATAGTTATCGGTATTTTAAACCTTTTGTACTATAATAGATAATTAACAAATATAATCAGAGTTATACCTGAATAAAAAAATGATGATACGTATTCGAGTACCATTTGTTATTCATTAAATATTTAATAAATATTCGATATATTTATTGAATAATTACTAAAATATTTATAACAGCTAAAAAAAAAAATTACTGAGTTTGTGCTGTTTTGCTATAGAATCGTTTTGCCATATAAAATTTTTATAATATATATTTATAAATAGAAAATATAGAAAATTTACTTATCATAAATAGCTATTTAATTCTATTAAATTAATTAAAAATTTTATTTAACGTTAAATAATAATTATATATGAGTGCTGCAGAGTGAAAACCTGGAAGTGAATCTTTGAAGTTTATCACTGTAGCGGGCTTATCGTATTATATCATCAGTTATAATACAATAAGCCCGCTACAGTGATAAACTTAAAGATTTATCTCCAGGTTTTCACTTTACAGCGCTCATATATGATATTAATTAATATGCTAGTAGATAATTTTATTAAAATTATATATTATTATTCTTAAAGAGTATTTCTAATTATCGAAGTGTCTGAACACGTGTCACGTGATTAAATTAGTTTAACATTATCGTTATCAAAGATTATAATATATTTATATATAATTTATTAAAACTAACTCTAAATCGGCCAACTTAAATTTTAAAAAATAATGGTTAGAAAAATAGACTACTAGCTGCGTTAATATTTGTTGCGGATGATGCTGATTTTGGCTGATGTTAAATTTTGGAGGTTGCAATTTGAATCTATTAATTTTAGCTTTATTATAAGTAGTTTTATTTTTTATTAACTCATTATAAAGGTTTAAAATTAGATCATTATCTTGCAAAATGAAATTATATGACATATTCAATGTTTCAAATTTTTTATATTGAAATGAGTATTCTATAAAAATTAATTTATTTATTTTTTTTATAACTTAAGTGATCTTGCCTGTTACTTTATTAAAGAAAACTTAAATATAAGCATAAGACTAATCTAATATACATGTATACAAAATAAATTCTTTTAGAACTGTTTTGAACTAACTCAGCTGTCTCAAGGATGTCTAAGTTTGATCTGTTGTAGAAGTTTGTTTTTTTACAAAAATCTTAATCTGTATAAACAGATTCTTTAAAATTTGATTAATAATAATAATTTCTAGCTTAATATTAAGATCCTAAGTTTTTTCTAACCTAATTCACACTAAGCTAAAAGTAGCTAACACCTAGTCTCAAGATATAAAAAAGTTTAAAAATTATTACATATAACAAAAAGAATATATTACATATTATATAAACATAATATGTAAAGAAAAAAATTTGCTAACAAGTTAAAAAACCTATATATATACTAAAAAAAAAAAAGAGAAAAGAAAAGTGCTTTTCAAAGAGGTAGAAAATTAAAAATATTATGTTATATGACAAATAAAAATGTATATCTCTATATATTCTCTTCATGTGTTAAATTCAGTTTTGTTTATATTACAATGATAAGCTACTTTATGTATTTATTGTTTTTATACAAAGTTATATAATAATAAATCAAAAAAAGAAGCAATTGTATTATACAGATCTTTTAAAGGAAGTGAATCAAATTCTTCACTTTTTTAAAAAAGAGACCAAAAGAAAAAGGATAAGAGTACAAGTATTCTAATCTCATATTTAGAATATGTATTGCAAATTTTATCTCTAAATCTTTTTAAATAAGTCTTTCTTGCTAAAGAATTATACTACTAAAAACATCTTTTCTTTTAGCTTAGATACAAAATAGTATAAAGTAATTTACTAAAAAAAAGTTTAACTTCTATCAAAACTAAAGTTTCTTATTTATACTATCTTCTTAGCTAAACTTCTTATTTCATTAATAGTATCTTTTGTAGCAAATACTATTTAAATAAAAAAATTTTTGTATAAAATTTGTGTTTGTTTTTTTATAAATCTTGATACAAGTAATTAATAAGAAGAGTTAAACAATAATCAGATCGAAAAATTATTTTATTTATATTTGAGAAGTACTTTTATTTAATTATAAATTTAGTTAAACTAATTTTATTAACTACAGGATTTAGTTAGATTAAATTTTACTTCTATTTAGTTTTACTGTTAAAACTTCATTTGTTTAAATAATAATTATAATTATAATTATATTTGCAAACAAAACTTACAATTATGAGGTCTAATAATCTAATATAGTGATTAGGTTGTTAGACTACTATGCAATAAATCTAGAGTTTAAATCTAACTATCAATAATTTTAAATAATTTTTCAGACTTTGTGATATGTTATCCTTAAATTGTAACACAGGCAAATTTGCCTGCATCCACTTTTAATTTTTGTTATTTTTAAAATAAAATTTTAAATATTAATTTTAAATATATACTTTCTAAGTAAAATATATTTTTTAGTATTTATTTTAACAACTTTGTTAAGA
>CAJVPM010000417.1:0-17581 GCA_910592325.1 Scutellospora calospora | reverse complement strand
AAAAAAAAAAATATTTTTTAAAAGTAAAAAAAAAAAAAATCTTAAAAAAATTTAAAATAAAAAAAAATTTAAAAAAAAAAAAAAAAAAAAAAAAAAAAAAAAAAAAAAAAAAAAAAAAAGAAAAAGATAATTTAAATATACAAATATTTTGATAATTAAAAGCCATTATAGAAATAATCTATCCTTTAATCCAAATAAAACTAATATCAAAGAAATTGACCAAAAATTACCAATGAATAATTTGGTAGAATTAGATGCATTTGGAGAGGAACTTTTATTTGATGTAGAATTATTTGTATTATCATTTTGAATATTTGGATAATTAATTGAATTAGATGATTCTAAAACAATATTTTCCAAATAAGGTTTATTATCACCAATACAAGTTGAAATAGGTTTAATATTATAATTGGCTTTTTTAATAATTGGAACGACGAGAGGAACTAGATTTACAGTTTGATTAAATAAATCATGTTGAAGAGATATATGACCTTTATTCATAAGGTTCGGATCGCTTACCCACTCAGAGAAGTTATTTGGTATCGAATCAAGTTGAAAATTTTTATAAGCTTGAGACATCCAATCATTAGTATCTAAATCCCAAATTGTTGGGGTCAAATTAAGTTGTTGACAGATACCACGAACTCGATCATCATAATCACCGAATGGAGGTCGCATATAAATAGGAGTGACATTAATAGCTGTTTGAATTGCTAATTTAGTCCATGAAAGTTCAGCAATTATTTGTTCGTTGGATTGTGAAGTAAGTAGAGGATGTGACCAAGTGTGTACACCAATTTGATGCCCTATTAATTCATTTAAAATTATTTTTAATATTTGTTAAAAAATTTTATTTACATATAAAAATGACTAGTTAAAATAATGACATACCAGCTTTAAAAGCCTTCTGTAAGATGGAAGGATTTTGAATTACGCGAGAACCAATAACGAAAAAGGTAACTCTTACATTTTGTGATTCTAAATAATCGAGGAGTGTATTTGTAAATACACTATCAAAAATAAATAAATAAAAATAAATAAATAAATAAATAAGAATATGCAAGTTACGAATAATTAAAAGCGATTGAATAAATTACAGAGATAACTTACGTTGGGCCATCATCAAAACTGAGACCCCAATCTAAAATAAATAAATAAATAAATAAATATATATATAAAAAGACATTGTTAATACTCTTTGATTTGAAGGTTTAAATCATAAATAATATTATGAGAATTACCTAAATCATTAGGACACTTAACGACATCCGTAGCTCGAGTACAACCAGTACAACTCCAATTGCAAAAAGGATCATTAGGAAGATTAGTTCCACAAGCAACTGGTGATGGATTAACTGGTGCGTTTGCAACTTTACTTAAATCTATAAGCTTTGTAAAATTTGGTGTTGGTGGTGGACCAACATCCGCCTGTGGCCAATTCCCGTCAAGTCCTAGTGGTTCTGGAGGAGCAGGATTCATTGGCCAATCTTTAGGAAATGTTTGTGACATAGCAGTAGACGCTAGCATGTAAAGAATCGCAAACGAAATTAATATAATATTAATATATCCCATATTTTGATGTTTTTGTTTGTTTTAATTTATTTTGTCGTATATTTATTTGTATATAAATTATGTAATTTTTTTTTGAGATTGTCAATACTCTTAAATGGATACTAACGAACCTGTCGAAGTTTCAACATTTACAAAAAGGATGTGTATAAGTATTTATAGGAAATGAATTGAAGATATTATACTTGTAAATAAATGGATAGTATAAAATAATTAATAAGATTTTTGAAACATTAAAAAAAAACATCAAGGTAGAAAATTAGTTAGAAGATAGTCACGTGTACAAGTCTATAAGTCGCATTGAGTTTAGCATTACTATTTTTAATAATATATTTAGAACGCGGGAAATGATCTTATTTCTATTAATATACTTATCTCTGGTAATATCGATATGAGAAAAATTTAATTGGCTATCCAAAAAATTAGATCTAAACGTGCTTTGTAATACCGGAAATCTTGCATAAATACGTATATAATTTATAAACGAGTTTCAAAACAAACAAATACAATTGGGTATTATTATATAGTACGTATTGTCTGACAAATAGAATTTAAAAAACAATAAAAAAAAAAGGTCGTTGAATAAAAATGTTTTATTGATTGCATTTTGACCAAGCCAAGACTTCTTGGCTTTTTTCTGAATTAATCCTATATCTCCACTGTGTTACATTTACTTATATTTTGAAATCTATAACGATAAGAAAAAAAAAGGATCCAATAAAATATTTCTTATGTTAATGGTTTTGAATAACTATATCCATACTGAACAGCCGTACCATACTAATATGTTACATATCCGTCGTAACGTAATAATAACCCAGGTTCATTAAAAATTTAACTGTAAACTACTACTTTTCATATGATTTGCGGATCTCTACATTAATTGTCGTTTCACACTTCTGCACTTCTTGATATAAGAATTTGAAATGTCAAACATAAGGATGCCATGGGAAATAAACAACGTTTCATATTGATATTAATGCAGATCATATAGCGGAACCGATCAAGTGAATACAGGAAATAACGATAAGGTTTCAAATTTTGTGTTACAACAAAATACTTTCTTTTTTTTTTTTTAACCTCCTAAAAGAGGACATGTAGCAAAATAACAAAGTAACAAAATTCATTTAAATATTTGTTATGTAATATATTGTAAGCCGGCTTGGCTGAGAATTTATTTTGAAATAACAATGTAAATGGTTTGCATATTATACTATTAGTATATCAGATATTTAATATTTACTACGTATATTGTACTGTATCGATAATATCGACATTACGAACGTCGTTTATAATGTTTAACGCTAATAATATTTTAAATATTCCACATTTCAATTACCTCTTGCAAAATTAAAGCATTAGAATAACATATACTTAATTTATAACATTTTTAATATTGAAACTTTTTACTAACCTTAGCAAATTTAATTCGTGCATTAATTTTTAATTCTCTCCGCATAATTATGAAAATAGATCTTTATCTAAAGATAATGTTGCTAATATTAGGTTCAACATATTCTTGAATATCCATTTCATTATCGATAATATCACTTTCACAATCACCTTCTTCTAAATTACGATTTTCGTGAATTTAACATAAAAAAATGTTGTACTAATAGGATACAATTGAGATTAATAGATTACCTTCAATCGGAATGACTCGATCATTGTATACGCGAGGCTCAATATCGAAAAATACGCTATAATTTGTTTCACTGTTAGGTGATCCTAATACATCACTTGAATTGTCTTCAAAATATTTGACTCCAATATTCTCTCCTTCACCACCTGTTTCGAGAAAAAATTCATTATCCTCAATTTCATTTTCTTTCTCAGTTGAAATAAACTGCGCTTTTAATGACTCATTAGTTGTTTGTGGTTCTTGTTCTTCAAAAATTATCTCTCGATTATTTTCATCAGATTCCGGTAAATATTCTCCGATATCAATTCCACTATCATTAAAACTTATTTCATTTTGATCATATTGATCGATATTCTCCTCTTGAATACTTCCTTGCTCTACCTTTTCTTGATTGCTTCCCTGCTCTACCTTTTCTTGATTGCTTACTTGCTCTACTTTTTCTTGATTTCTTACTTGCTCTACATTTTCTTGATTTCTTACTTGCTCTACATTTTCTTGATTGCTTACTTGTTCAAGTATATTAGTAAGTTCTTCAGAATCAACATAATTATTAATATTGACACTCTCATTTTTCTCTTGTTCATAAATTTGTTTATCCCTTTGAATTAATCCTTCACTTGATTGTAACATCACTGGAGGTCCAAGATGCATATATTGACCTATCAAACTACCTATATATTCCATACCATTATCCATAAAGAATGCAACTATCATTCCAATATAAGTTTTCGCATCATGATGTGGTGTTGGTGGTAATATCCTATAAGTATTTTCTCCTAAAGGTCCTTCAACTGTGATCGCAAGTGGTCTTTGAATACTTAAAATTAACCATATAATATGATGATATATAATTGATATGGGTTCCCTGAAAATTGATTTTAACCAGCCAAATAACATATTTTTTTTTTTTAAGATCTAAAATAACATAAGTGATTAATTTAAAAAATATCATAATTTAAAAATAATGTTTTATAAATTAAAAAAAAAAAAAAACTTTCATCTTACAAAGAAAATAAAAGATGTATGTAATGAGTGATAGTTATAAAGATAAAAAATTAAGAGATTATGATGATGGGAAAGAAAAGATAGTGATTTTTTTAATCGTATGACGAATTAGTCGATCATTTTATATTAACCCACGGACTTTTAAAAAAATTTGTATATGTCATAAACTAACATGATATGCTATGTGATATTACATCATTGATCTTTAGAACAATAGAAAAAAATAAGTTCGCTTTAAAATACTTTATTATTAAAACTTTTATTATTGAATGCGTGTTTTAAAATGTTTTAAATAGTTTTTAACTAAATATTTAATAGAATAAGTATTATTATAAAAAATATTTAAAATTATTTTTTTACTAAAGGTGCGGACATTAGAACATGAAATAACATACGTCATAGCCGTAACTGGGGTAGCTACCCAAATTTTATATAACGTAGGAGGGTAGCTACCCTTATACATGTGTGTCTAAATTATTTTTGAAAAAAAGTATTTTCGGCAAACATTTCGGCATTGCCAAATTTTTTTATATGAAACCCTCTGAAATAATTATGCTATATGATGTATTTTGATGAAAAGAGTTCAAAAATTTTTGACAATAATTTCGGCAAATATGAAAATTAATTTCGGCACTATATAAGATTAATTTCGGCTGCCTAAATGCCGTAATTACTTTTTTATTAGGATGGGCAATTTAGGCACACACGTATAGGGAAATCCATAGCCACACTTCTTCGACCCTATTCAAAAAAATCTCATAGAGGTTTAAATTACACACTCCGTCTTTATTTGTTGCATTTCCGTGCCCTATGACCCGTTAGTATTTCCACATAATCTTTTAGTTAGAAAGGAAGAACGTTCACAGTAGGCCGTCCACTGTACGCCAAGTCTGATTAATTGACTAGTAACTTTCGCAAACTGTGGCCACGACGCGCTTCCAGTTCCTTTCTAACTATCTTAAAACCTCAAAGCAATATGCAAAAATACTAACTTGATTCTGAAAGTGGGTTTACTCAAAAACACTAGTTTAATACGCGTATATTAAGAAAATAGAAACTATTGAAGATTGAATTTTTTAATTGGTTTTTATACACGTGGTTTGTTATTATAATTACCAATCAAAATCAAGAAAAATTTTCTCGTTAAAAACAACCAATAAAAATTTAGTATTTGTTAACACGTATGTCCTTCGAACAATAAAATTCGCATTAGCGAAATATATTTTTGTGTGGAGAATTGAGGAGCGACCCGTGCTAATTTTCAAATTAGTGAATAAGACGTTTTCTTTGGTTGCGCCACTAATTAATTATCACTCGCAGAATATCTAAAAAAACGTTTTTCGAGAATCTACATTGGTGGTTACACAAATCTAATCGGTTTTTTTTTTTTTTTTTTTTTGATTTAATTGGTTGAATTATATAAAATTTTTTCTATATAGATCTTTGTTATAACATAGATTCGGTAAAAGAAAAGTTATGCAAGCTTCGTCAAGAAAAAACAAGGCAAAAAGCAAACAGCAAAAAAGTTCAATATCGAAAGTTGTATCTACACAGCTATCGAACAAGACCACTATTTTAAAGGAGTCGGTATGCGTTCCGCAACGGCATGTAGAAGTTGATTTACCACGAAGTGATACTATAACGCAGCCTTTCAAATCCAAAAGGGAAAGAGCTATTAAAGATGACCTTTTTGATGTAAGCTTTATTTTGGATTTAATATATTTCAATTGTTTTTTCACTTTTAATTTATTTTCTGTTTTCTCTAATTATTAGGTCTCTGACTCTGACTTGGAGACGGAAAAACCTACCAAGAAGAAAACAAAGTCTTCCAAACTAAAATCTGGATCTACTCATATTGTTGATAGTAATAACAATTCTAAATTAGCATATAATAATAATCATAATAGTAAACACGATGAAATTGTTGAAATTATTAGTTTTAATGTAAGCAATAAAGATTTGTATGTTTTTCGCATTGATAAAGATTTAATCTTTCTTAAATTACAGAAACTGATTGTTGGGGCATACTGTCTTGGACAAATTGCGGAAATAAATGCCTTGGATATGACTGTGTCTCTTCCAAATCAGTTAAAAGGAGTTGTTACTATTACTGGCATTTCTGAACCATTATCCAAGAAAGCTGCAGATATAGCCAATATGGATAATGATAGTGATGATGAGAATCAATTACCGGAATTGTCAAAATTATTCAAAGTTGGTCAGTGGGTTCGATGTGTGATTACACAACTGGGAAATAATGATGCCAAAATAAAAAATAAACAAATCGAACTAAGTTTAATTCCGAAACTTGTTAATTGTGATATTGTCCGTGCCGACATTTCTAAAGGCATGGTAATGTGCTATTTATGTAATAATTATTCATTTAATTTTATGTCGGAGTAAATGTGCTAACTTTTTATAGATATTATCTGCGTCCGTTGAAAGTATAGAAGATCATGGTTATATTCTCTCAATTGGAATGAGTGGAGTAAATGTTTTCTTACACAAAAAAGAAGCGGCAGATTATGAAACCAATTTCAACGATGGACGTCCACTTATTGTGGGTCAATTATTAAATGTTAGCGTTATCAATGTAGCTGATAAAAATTTAATAATTCAAGTAACTGCTAGTCCAGATATCGTTTCAAACGCGATCTTATCTGATAAATTCGTTCACAATATAAGTTCACTTGCTCCTGGAAATTTGATTAAGGTGCGAGTTGATGAAGTACTTACCAGTGGCATAATATGCAAATACAACGGAATGAAATGTGAAATTGATTTGTTACACTTGGGGAAAGCAATTACATCAGATACACAGGATCTACGCAAGACCTTTGGTAAACGAGATGAAATCACTGCAAGGATTGTTTATATGTCAATCTCAAATGAGGCAAAGATAATTAGATTATCCCTTGAACCACATGTTCTTCGACTTGAGCAATCTAAAAATGTATTTCCGATTGGTATTCAGCTAGGAGAGGTTGTTAAAGCTATTACTATACATAAAAATATGTATATATTATCGATATACGGATTTTATTTACTTATTTATTTATTTATTAAATGTATATTTTTGCATCATCATATTTTAGCTGGTCAAAGGCAATATAATACGAATTCAAGAAGAAGTTATAGCTTTATCTTTGGAACCTTTAAAACTTCGTGCATATCTAAATTTAGCACATTTGTCTGATCACTTGTCACCTACTCGCCTTTCAAACATTGTTAAATTATTGAAACCAGGTTACATGTTAAAGGATCTGCTAGTAATTTCAAAAAATGATGTAAAAGGAGTTGCAAATGTAAGCCATAAGCATTTACTTATTGAAGCCGCAAAACATGGTAAATTACCTAAATCAATACAAGATGTCGAAGTGGGTAGCATAATACCGGGATATGTGAAAAGCATTACAGACTATGCTGTATTTATTGGATTCTTGGGAGGATTTAGCGCAAGGGCCATGAGACATGTAAGAGTCTGTTTATATTTTTCATTTTACATTTCAAATATTCATTGTAAATAAATTCTAATAAATTATTTAAATTTTTAGATGATTGCAGACCATTATGTTGCAAGTCCAGTTGGATTATTTTATCCTCATCAATCAGTTATTTGCCGCGTAATCTCTGTAGATATTGAAAATTCAAGATGCGAGGTGTCTTTAAAGTCATCTGATACTCCTATTACGGCACTTCCATATATAACACAGGGTGATTTTATAAGAACCTACTTCAGTGAACTTTTACCTCAAAATGAGCAAACGTCACTTTTAACGACAGAGAAAAAATTCAACATTGGTGAATTTGTTAAGTGTAAAGTTAAGAAGCAAATATCTGAACGTGGAGTATTAGGATTTGAAGTGAATGTCCTCTTAGAGGACAATACGAGTGCCAAGGTAAAAGGATTTATACACGAAGACCAAGCCAATTGTAGAGACGAAGGGGTCAAAGAGGATGATATTTTATATGGTGTTGTTATTGATTTGGATATGAAAGGAAAGCGCGTAGATTTGGCCGTTAGATCAGAGTTAATAAATAAATTTAAAGATCAAAACAGCCAGCCCACTGATAATAAAGTAAGTTCTAAGGTAGAATAGTATTTTTCTGTTAGTTAATTACTTACCGGTATATATCAAAAATCTATAGCAAAAGGAACTCAAGAAAATTGCCAAGCGGGGTATTACAGTTGACGCCGTTGTTGAATTAGTTAAAGAAGATTATATTATTGTTTCTCTTCCGGAGCAATGTAATACGATTGCATTTGCTGCAGCAAAAAGTTATAATAATCGAACACAATCCCTTATGCGTTATTCATTTAAGCAAAAAATGAAAGCACAAATAATTCACATTCCTCCTCACGAAAATGACAGTAATATAAACAAACATGACTTTATAGATCGTGTTTTGGTGACATTTCAACAAGCAACGGATCAACAAGAAAAATTTATTGTACCTGGTACAAAGTATATTGAAGACTTTTCACCTGGTCAAAAGGTTAAAGGCACTATTACTGCAGTAGAAAAATATGGCGTATTTATTAAGATTAACAATAGCTCTGTGAGCGGTCTTTGTCATATATCAAAATTGTCAGAAGATTTTGTCAAAGATGTATCAGCACTATATAAAACGGGACAACATGTAACTGCGGTGATTTTAAACATCGATTATACTACACAAAAAGTCGCCTTCGGTCTTAAAAATTCATGTTTTAAAGATTATGGCATAGATTTACTTGAAGATTCAGATCATGATCTGGAAGATGCCATAGAGGTTTGTTGTCTGATTAACTTTAAGCTGTTATATTCCAAATGGCTTCTAATATATATTTTTTCTTTTAGGTTGAAGATGATCTTATGGAAAACCCAAATTTACAGATGGAAATTGATTCAAATGATCTACAGAGTCAAGAATCTGATTTCAGTGAAAATGATAATGAAATGGCCGAAGTAAAAAACAATTCACAAAAGGTTGAAATTATGCCTTTACCAATTTCCAGTGCTTGGAAATGGGAAGATGAAGAAAAAACCGATGTGCCAAGTAATGATATTGATGCCAATCAATCAGATAATGAAAAATTAGACGAATTACCAGGGAAAAAAAAAAAAAAAAAATCCAAAGCAATTGACGTTGTAGATAAAACAGAGGATTTATTGAAACATAAACCTGAAGTCAATGCTGATTTTGAACGATTACTCTTGGGTTCTCCTAATTCTTCGTATTTATGGATAAATTACATGGCTCACCAACTCGAACTTTCCGAAATTGATAAGGCACGTGATATCGGTGAACGTGCTCTGAAAACTATCAATTATCGGGAAGAACAAGAGAAGATGAATGTATGGATTGCTCTTATGAACTTGGAGAATAATTTTGGAACAGATGAAAGTCTTGGAGATGTATTGAAACGAGCATTACAGACTTGTGATCAAAAGAAAGTATATATGCTGCTTGTGGATATTTATGAACGTTCAGATAAGAAAGAGGTATAGTTGCATCTTCCGAATTTCAATTGATCTAGTTATTGTGAAAATCCTATAATTGTATTGTTGATTGTTTAAATTATAGCTTGCGCAACAAACATATCATACTATGCTGAAGAAGTTTTCTCAAAGTTGCAAGGTTTGGACAAAAATGGGATTGTTTCATATCAAACACGGCAACATTCAAGCTTCTCGTGATTTACTTCAACGAAGTTTACGTACCTTGCCAAAAAGAAAGCGTAAGAATAGTTTATTTTACTATTATGCGATTAATATTCGCATGTAAGTTAGTTGAAAATGCTTTTTTTTTTTTTTTTTTTTTAGATATCAAAGCTATAACTAAATTTGCGCAAATGGAGTTCAAACATGGAGAGGCTGAAAGGGGTCGTACAATATTCGAAGGAATGATGAGTAATTATCCTAAGAGAGTAGACTTATGGTCTATTTATATTGACATGGAAATAAAAGCTGGCGATTTTGACATAGTTCGGTATGGAACTTTTTTAAAAAAAAAATCGTTTATTATTTCAAATAACGGCTTATTCACTTTATTATGCATAAATTATAGGCGTCTTTTTAAAAGGATTACTGAAATGAAATTTTCATCAAAAAATATGAAATTTTTCTTTAAAAAATGGTTAGCATTTGAAAAGGAATACGGAAGTGAAGAACATATAAATCATGTTAAAGAAATGGCACAAAATTTTGCGGAGACATTAAATTAGTAATAAGTGAAATGAATCATATTTATTCAAGGTAGGTTTGAAATTTTGTTTATTTAAATAGGGTCTTTGCCTTGAAAATGACCTTGTGTGACATAGTAAATCGTAGGATCAAAACTTGATTTTCAAGGCAAAGACCCCATATGAACTACAATTTTATAATTTAAATATTTTAATAAAAAATTGAAATCAAAAAAAAAAAAAAAAAAAAATTATAATACATAAAACAGGAAATTTATTTTAAGAATTTTCTATTTTGCTGTAGGTGCGTTGTAACGTACGCATTATAGGGTAAGGGTCAAAGAAGTTATAGTAGAGTTAGGGGAGGGCAATAGCAAATAACGTTGTGAAATTACCGTAATTTTACGTAATTTTGTGTAAGTTCCGTAAATCAATATCGATATTTCATGTAATTGTAACTTTGAATACATGATGAATTTACGAATTGGATTGGATTTACGGGTTATAATAATTTTTCATCATTAAATATCGTAATGATTGAGCTACAATGCGAATCATGATTCGATGCAATAATGCATGCTAAGCAGACTGGGGATTCATATGAGTCTTTGATTATTTAACTTGAGTGATAAGGTTAAATAAAATCTTAGCATTATTACTGAGAATAAAAGGATTATTATGATCAGTAATTGTAAGCCTATTTATGAATCGCTTATGCAATTTTTATACGGAATTTAATATAAAAGATGGGTTTCGTAACCAATATATCGTTATGACCTGATCACTTTATTGCATCACCTAATTTTAATAATAATAGTATTTCAACCGTATATTTTCGCCTTAGTCGACTTAGCCGGCTAAGTCATTCGATTTTTTGGAAAATCGACTTAATAAAAATGTGGTCGTGTTCTATTTATATTATAGAACTCCGATTCAACAACTTAGATGCAAACAGAATTAATATCATAAATTCAGAATCAACTCAAGTTGATTTAAAATTCTAAAATAACAGATGGGAATTGAACATTTCAGAGACTGACAACCGACATATCACTAATTGCAATGTTAAAATCATAGATTGTCTGTGAAATGAAGGTTTTACGGCATCTATTAAGAGATTTTCTTCAATATTGATGAATCGGAAAAAACATTTTCGAAACAAAGAGGCATTCTTCTTGGGTTGCTATTTTTTGTTGCAAACATTTGTGAAACACAATAATTAAAAATGCCTTTAAACCACGTAGAGATTCCTAAGATCCGAAATTAAGTTGCTACAGATATCGCCTATAATATTAAATTTCTTTGATCGATTTAAGGTCACATTCAGATCGATATTTATTATTTCGTCGACTTAGGTTAGTCAATAGTTTAAGTCTCGACTACTAATAGTCGGAATTCGAATAAACTAACCAAAGAGTTATCATTTCGATGTAGTGCTTGGATTCGTGATTTTTACATCCGATAAACTATTCAATGAAATCTGGTGAAATTCGATGAATTAAAATTTTACAGTAAACTTATTTTATTTTGCGAATCGTTTTATTAAACTTGGGTGAGCATGTCTGAATGTAATTACTTTAAATTAATGAGCATGTCAAAATCTTTACTTTTTTTTAATTTTCTTTTTCGCGACATATCGATTTCATCTTGTTTTAACTTTACACCTGGGCCAAGGGCTGCTCATATGACAGCCTTAACCACTAACCCCAATTCCAAACTTTATTTTTTCAGGGGCTTCGTTGATAAACAACGAAACATTGCCTCAAATGAGGTTTTTTCACTGGTATCGATTTTTTTTTTTATTCATTTCCTTGAATTTGAAAATATCAAAGAACAATTTAACCAATTATATATATATTTAATTATTTATTAGGATTTTTCTAATGATTTTTCCACAGACTCGCCTCCGTGGAAATACTATAATAGTTCATCCCCTTTGCCCGTTGATATCGCTGCAGGAACAACTGCCGTTTGTGATGCTGACAAAACTTCAAATTTTATCTTTGTGGTGTCCAAGAGGTATTTAAATTTATAATTCATTTAAATTTATAATTTTATCAATGAATTAATTAATTATTAAATAATATTTTTTTAGAATCCAACCACCTGCTCAAATTCGCTCGTTTATATTTACAAGTCAATGCTTTAACTTTGGGTCCACCAACAATTATTGGTACCCCGCCATCAAACAGAAGATCTATCAACGCTGTCATTAATTCTAAGGGCCAAATGTTTATATTTGGCGGAAGTAGAGAAGTTCCATTTGCGGTATAAATTATTTTGTCATTGATTCATTTGATTCATTTTATTGTTTTTAACATTAATAAATTTTGGATTATTTTACACAGGTAGAACAACAAGCTTTTTCTACAAGTATTCTTTCAAAAACCTTTAGTGTACTATGCAACTTTTCCAAGCATTTTCTAAACAATTTCTAACATTTTAAATTACATGTGGAATAGCACGGAAAAGATTTATATAATGAAGAAAATATCTAGAAAAGTTGCATAGCACACCAAATATTTTTAAAAGAATACTTGTAAAAAGGTTTATTGTTCTACTTGTGTTAGTTATTGATATGATTACTCCATTCAAATGGAATGTTCTCCCGGACCAAGTGCTCATTATTCCGCAGTGATATCACAAGATGGGCGTATTTTCTACTTGGGAGGCGTTGAAATGGGTATACAATTTATGATACTTTATATCGCTTGTATTTATTGAATACTTTATACCAAATAACGATTCATTTTTTTTCAATTTATAAAATTATTTAGACCTTACTGATAACTACGGTCCCTATTGATCTCCATCAAGTAAGTATAAATTTTTCTTGATTTTGGATTGATTTTAGTTTATTACTGTATTAATGATTCTGCCGTCAATTTAAAGGTACAAATATTCAACACAGCTGGTAATAGCTGGTCAACAATGGTGTGTTTGATCATTAATTATTATTATTGACCAACATACAGTATTTGTTTGCTAAAGAAAAAATTATTCATTTTTCTTTTTGAATAGACTGCAAACGGCACTTCCCTTGATCCCAGATCCGGTCACTCTGCTGTTTTATGTAATAACCTTACTGTATATAAAAAATTGTCTAATTCATTATGATTATTAAAACCCAAAATATTTTCTTTTGCTAGATTCTAATAATAAGGTAATTATATACAGTGGACAAACATATTGGAGGATCAACCAAACCACCCCTTCACCGCTATTAGCCGTCTTGGATACGGATTCTTTGTAATGGTCTGCCCCTTCAATCCCATCGTCATCACCTCCACTTTCTTACCATTCAGTTACGCTAATCGGTGACTATATGGTATTGGCTTTCGGTAAGTCTTTAAATCTCCAAACTATGATAATATTAGGATAATATATATTTAAAATAAAATTTTTATTACAGAACCTACTAGTGTGTCGTCATCTTTATATCTTATGGATGTCGCACAATATAAGTAGGTTACAAATTTTTATGTACCGAGAACACCTATCCCAGACACATTAGCATTTAAACTTACAATGGGACTAGGAATCCCTGCAATATTTTTTCTTAGTATATTCCTTTGGTGTTACAGAGATAGTACGTATTAAAAATTGTAGTTGGAAGCTTCGGATAAATAAAAAGCAACAAAATGTTTTTACCTGCCCTGAATTTAATCTTATTGGTTTATCTTACATGATAATGAGAACCTTTACGGTCATAGTCATGTTCTCTTTATAAGAACAAACAACACTATTATATAAATAATATCTGCTATTATCGAATTTTATATTGAATATTAGTGTTTCGATCTTATTTCTGACAGACCATCCGGATTTTATTAAATCCGGATTGAATCCGTCTCAGATTATATATTAAAGCTAACTTTTGGACGCATCATTAGGTCCGTGATTTAAGTTCTTTGTCTAATCCGAGTAAACATCTCTGATTTGGATAGCTAAGTTTATCTAGATTTAAGGATTAATCCAGATCTTGGATTACGGATCGAAACACTACCAGCTACTGAATATACGTACGTACATACGTATAGACAGAAGTATATGGTTACACGAAAACATAATATAAATTTATGAAAAATACGTACAGTGCGTAACGGTAATAAGTCGATACGTAGTATATATTTTACAGCTGTTTTCATAAATTCTGGGACACCTAAAAATTTATTCGTCTCCTGAAATTTCTTTGGTTAGTTCTGTGAATTATCTAGCTCTTCGGAAACTACATCGCTGTCTCCGGACCGAAGTTCCGAAGACAGCGATGTAGTTTCCGAAAAGTTGGATAATTCACAGAACGAAACCGAAGAGATTTCGGGAAACGAATAAATTTTTAGGTGTCCCAGAATTTATGAAACCAGCTGTAATACGTAATTATCGTTATAAATTTATGTTATGTTTTTTGTGTAACCGTGATATACTTTTTATATCTAATACGTGCATTATATGTTATTCAGATATACAGTATTTGTATTGAACTAAATTCTATTACTAATAAATATCAAATCAAACAATAATAATAATTATAATAATAATCTTTTAAATGACGAAAATGGTTGATTCTGATGAAAATTTCACCTTTTCCGGCATTAATTCGCCTACGTAATACAGTACGTAGCATAATGAAATAAGCTCGCAAAATCGGCACATAATTTATCAAATCGGCCTAAATTATAATTTAACGCCAGCCATATAGCCAATTTTAATTGTTATTGTAGAATTCTTATGAATCGCTTATGAAGCCTTTATCTAAATCCCTTCATATATTGGAAAAACTCTGCAATTTTACAAAATTTAAAAAGTATGTCCATTTTATTAAATCTGAGACTTAAATAAAACATATGGGCGGATTTGACTCATCAGAGGTGATAATTCGGAAAATGATCTACATGCATATTTTGTAATGTAAATATATAATGTGATATAAAATTTACCCAGCTGACCAATTATATATATCATGTGATGTTTGTTCTGATTTTATCTGATTGCTAATTACCATAAAAGGGGTACGTCTAAAGCGGAGGCAAATTTACGTGACCTCAGCCAATCAAATTATAGAATTTGATGATCGCCGGCGAAGCAAAGCAAGAAACAAAAACGAAAAACCTAAAAAATACAAAGAACGGCAGTCTAAATCTACCTCAGGTAGGTTAAGTAAAAATGTCGGGAAGGCAATTTTGCTTATATATAACTACCTAAAACCTAACCTAACCATAATATAAGATGACCCTAACCCTAAAGTTAATCGAGAAAATTATTAAGAAATATGAGTTGCCTCCGCTTTAGACGTACCCCATAAAAGGAAATAAAATCAGAGCAACATCCAATAAAAATCATTGATGTTCATTTCAAATTCGATATTATCACAGGATATTTATGCACACAAAACAATTAATATAAATATAAACACGAATTTACCTGAAATTAGTTTTTGGTCGTATCTATATAATTCATACATAGAATTTTTATCATCGTTATTATAGTTTCAAATATTAATAATGAATAAACAGATATTAAAATATAATTTTATTATTATATTAATTTTTTTAATTTTTATATTATTTTTATGTTTATCTGTAGATTGGATTATAAGATCAATAAATTATCAAAATCCAAATTTATTTAAATATTATTCATATATAAGTCAAAATTCCCCGAGAAATATTACAAGATATGTCAATACCTTAATAGGAACTGCTAATGGTAATGTTAATAATTTAATTTAGATAAAATAGGATTAATTTTTTTTTTTTTTTGATTAAATCAGTAATAGAATTATTTGCCAAGCTTTAATTTCAATATATAGGCATCATTGCTAACAGTTTGAATTACCTTAGATGGTCATGTATTTCCTGGGCCATGTCACCCTTTTGGTGTCGTTAAATTAGGTTTTGATACTGATAACTTAGATGATTATAATGCTGGGTAAGAATATTTCACTACTAATTAATTTATTAAATGAATATTAAATGAAAGTTCTTTTATGACATGTTTTAATAGTTACACTACTGGAGGAAAAATTAAGGGAATTTCTCGTATGTAACTTATTAGTTATAACTTTTAATCATTATTTTAAGATATTTTATAAATCGTATACACTTATTATTCGTAAAAAGACTTGCATGTTAGTGGAACAGGAGGTAAATGTGAACAGATAAATTTAGCTATCGTACATGATTTATACGTTATCATTTCACTTATAAATTTTAACGCAGGTGAACCAAAATATGGAGTCATAAGTCAATTTCCCGTAGTAGATTCAATTGAAGATCCTCTTAATCTACTTGATTTCTCTTCCGAGCGCTCCTTTGAACATTTTGAAGTTGGTTATTCAAAGTTCGGATTAAAACGTTATAAGTTGGAACGGAATTTAAGTGTATAATTGTTATTGTTAGGTATCTAAATTATTTTTAAAAAATAATTAACCTTTCTATTGAACAATTTTTGAAAAGACAATGTAAATTTTGCAGATCATAAAAAAAGAAATCACAAGGTTTTTTTTAGGCTTGAATCTATATCCGTTTCATATTAAATTTAACGGATATCCGACGGATTTTACATGATTTCTGATTTCTTAAAACTACTCCGATATGACAATTTCATACCTAGATATCAGAGTTGTTTTAAGAAATCAATTTCTTTTTTTTCGATGATCTGCAAAATTTACATAATTTTGCAAATTTAATAGATGATTTTCAGGAGTTGTAATTTACTTAGTATCTGTTAATACGAATGTAAATGCGTAAATAATTATCAAAATCATAACGTAGGACGTCCCAAAATAAATAATTATTAATATTGATAATCCGGGAGTAATCACATATGGAGTGCTCCGTATTAAATGGGCCCATACAATTTTCGAAAAATGAGTTTTTATTAGATTCATATAAATTTTGATTGACATTTTTTAATTATAAATATAAGTCGATTTGCATAATATTGTTAGAGGTAAACCGGGTTGGAGCCAATGTGCAAAGATTCCCGAAAACGTGACCTAAAACGTGACCGGGATCGTAATTTGGATCGCTACCCCAAACCGTCGATCGTGTTACCCGATTTTTCCCCATTGTATGCAAGAGAAGCCCCAGCGATCAGCTTATGGCGCTAAGCCTGATCCCTCACGAAAGAAACATTAACTAACCTAAAAAGGAAGAAAGTGAAGGCAAAATTAATACAACGCGCAACAAGAAAAAGGC
>CAJVPM010000416.1:0-17602 GCA_910592325.1 Scutellospora calospora | reverse complement strand
ATAAATAGTAATATTGAATAAAAATAAAAAGATAGCAGATGTTGTAACTTAAGGGCTATTCTCCGTACTCATTAGCTGGGCTTAACATACCCTAAGCTGGACTTGAACTTTTGACCTAGGGATCTACTAGGTACATACGTCTAAACCATTATTTCATAACTGCTTAATGTCTAAATTTTTTTGCAGAGTCTTTTTAAGCCTCAGAACTTTGCTAATAATTGTTCAGTAAGAATTTTTAAATTAAATCAGGTGATATGTTAGGATAAATTATATATAAGGTTTTTCTGATAAAATTGATAAAATTAAAAACTTTAAATAAAAATTTAAAATTTTTTAAACTATAATAATAACAATAACAATGACTCGTTACTTCAATAATCAACAAAGAAGGTCTTCTGCTCATTGTCTAAGAGGAAGTTTTAGTAATCCTCTTTTCGAAGCTTTAGATATTGTCCAAACAGATAATAGAAGATATTTTTTTTGAACAATATATTATATTCCAAATAATATATTTAACTTTGTTTAAAATTTTTAGATTGGTTCGAGAAATTAATAGTTTATGTCATCGAGTTCGTTAGTTAGAAGAAAGAGTTAAAGAGTAGCAAGAAAGTATTGTAGAGAGTATTCAAAGAAATTGGATAAGAGACACAGAATATGAGAGGTTGTTAGTTGAAAAAAATTGTTTGAGAGCTCAAGTAGCAGATTTAGAAGTTTAGATAGAAACAAGAAGGAGTAATAGTAGTAGTAGTAGTAATAGAAAAGTTGGTTTTGGTTTCTTTGGAGGTGGAAGTAATATATAAATAATTTTTCTTGAATAAATTTCTAATCTACTGTGTTTAATAAAATTAAAGTTGACGATGTTACTTTAATTTCTAAGTTTTGTTATTAAAATAAAGTATCTTTCAATAAAGTTGTCAATGTTGTTGTAACTTCCAAATTGTAGTTAAAAATCTTTGTATTAAAATATTTTCAATAAAATATTCAATAAAATTTCTTTGCTTGATATAATCTCTTTATCCAAAATTGTTGTTTTCTTCAAATTGATTTGTAATAGTATTTGTCAAATTGTAAATATCTTTTGTTAGGACACTATTAACCTAAACTGAATTAATTTTAACAATGGATTTAAGATACAATATCTTAAAAGTCAAAGACTCAATTGATTGTAATCAAATATTCAGATTCTAAGTTTTGTTATAGAATAAGTATTGTGATATGAGGATATATACTCTATTCTAATTGTTCAAATATTTTTAAATAATCCAAGTTTTTCATTATGCATAGTACTTATTAGGCTTGCCAGTACCAGGCTATATACGTGACTTATAGATTTTTCTAATAAAAAATTCCAAATTCTTTCTTAGCATGCTTAACAATTATTTACATACTATTGTCAGGCTAATTAAAAGACTTATAGCTATTCTAATTTCTATAGTTGTTGTGATTATTTTTAAATAGGGTAAAATATCTAACTTTCAGTTATTTTTACTTAGAAATAACAAACTTTAAGTTATTTTATACAATATCTGATTGCAAAGGGTAAAGACATTCTCATCATCAGCTTATTTTTGTACAGAAGTAACAAACTGAAATATTCTAACAAGAAATGATAAATTGATAAGAGTTCCAGCTTCGCTCAAATCTATTCTAGTCAACTATAAATACTAGGCCTAATTGAAAGAAACTAAAATATAATATCTAATAAACTATATAACTATAATAATATAATATTTAATAAATTATATATCTTTGCTAACTAACTATGCTAATAAAATAATCTAACTTTAACAATAACAATGCTTTGAAATGTATTCTTTAAAATATAACTTTTTACATTTTTCTACTTTTTTTAAAATTTGTTTAACTAATCTATCCTGAGTTTGCTTCTTTTTTGTATTGATTAACTTCACAAAATCTTTGTTTAAATTCTTTAAAGGTGTAGGCAAGTTTGGGTATAAGTAGAATTGAATATCAGCCAGAATCCAATTACTTTTATGTAATCTACACTTATTAATCCTAAGTTGTAAGAGCTTTTGAATTTGCTTCAATCTTGTTTGAATAAGGTCATTGATAGTATAAACAGATAATATCTTCTTTCTAGTTATAGATATATCAATAGTTTCTTCATCTGATATATAATAAATATCTATTTCATTAAAATCAGATTTTTTATCAAAGTTGTATCCTATAGCTTGTCCAGAGTCAATTATTGTTTCTTCAAATATTTCCTATAGATCTTGAGTATTATCTATAACTTCATCATCATAGCATTGTATAGATATTAGTTGTAAGACTTTCTGTTCAGTTAGCATATCTTCTTCTATAGGTAGAGTATCAGGTACAGGTAGTAGATCATTTTGATCAAAAATGAAATCATACCAAGGATTATAGAAGATATCTAACTTTTCATTAATATTATTCATTATTATTATTGTAGATAGGTATAGTAATCTAAAAATAATGAGATATATGGTATATATATAATAATATAAAAATATTATATAGTAGTAATAAAAAGTAATTTTTAATCAAAATTTTGAGATTTGACATTTACTCAAAATTTTACTATGCTAACAGGGTTTGTGTATTAAGGGAATATTGTTCAGGAGGTCTGTGTAATTCTAAAGATGTTGAGATCTTGTCAATTGGATATCTGGATGATGAGATATTGGAGTTTCGGCCTTGTATCATGTGACTTTAGAGAAGAAAAGGATCTGCAAAGAATTTGCAAGAGACGTTTAAAATCACTGAAACAACTTTGGAAGGTCATTCTGGGTTTCAGAGAGGTTTTCCATTAAGATATAGCTTAGTACAAAAGATGTGCCAGGTATTCACAATTATACAGTCCAATTTCAACTTAAACGGACTTAAATTGATAGACTTTTCATATGAACAACTAAAATCAATTAGCTCTGCAGCTTTATCAACTTTGTATGCGAACATCGGATTCCAGAGAAATTTTCTACTAAGATGATGCTTAGTTCGAAAGGTGCAGTAGGTCTTTGAGATTATGTGGTAGAAATTTCATGCCAAACGTATGAAAATTCATAGACTTGTTATAGTAGAAACTGAATGCAATTTTCTTTGGAAATGAGAACTTTATCTCACAGTTACTACCAAATTGTCAATCTTAGGAATCCACCTCTTCAAGGATTCCTAGTGACTGCTGATTATAGTATGAAGACTATAATATTTTACAACTTTAGATAGTTACAGGTATCCAAAAAGGACTTAACAAAGAGGATTTATATGGTAAGGCAATTGAAAGAAGCAACATGCTTAAATATGTATGAAGACATAAGTAAACATTCATACACTAAACATTAACTATCAATATAGTTAACAGAATTCAACTAACACAATAGTTGAAAGATAATTATAACAGCATTATAAGTGAGTTTATTCAGTAAGTAACTCCTAAGAGAATACATATTTAAACCAAATCAAACTGAAGAGCTTTAGAAAGGTCAAAAGCTAGCTCTTTTATAGATATTTTACATGTATAAATAATTATAATACTCTAATTTAAAGACTATAGTTAATAAAATATATAATATATAAATAATATAAATAAATAGAATGAGTTTATTCGCCTATTGTGTAATATCCACAGCCAATCATGTGATCTACATATGATTTACTAAGAGAAATCATATTATTTGAGTTATCTTAGTATACAGTAATCCAATCTTAATGATTTTAGATTTGTTGGGATCATCTCGATAAGCTGAATCTAATGATATTTGTTTTATTTAATTTGGATTGATAGAACAAAAGTTATTAAGAATTTTGTATTCTTTCTTAATATTCTATATGTTAACAGTATTAATAAGAATATTTTGTATAGTCTGCAAGTTTTCTGTATGGCATGTAGTATCATCTATATAAGCTAGTGGTAGAATAGTTATAGGTGTAGAGTAGTGTTGAGAGATTGTTTCAAGTAGTAATAGTGTTTGAATTTTTAGAAAAGATTTTTAGTATTTGTTATTTATAAAAGAGAGTATAGAATCATAATATATCTTCTATAGTAGAGAAGAGTAAGTTTCTCCTTGTTCAATACTGGATCTGATATTAACTGGAGAAGTGAGACCAAAAGTAGTAATTACTTGAGCTTAATATTGTGTATGTAATTCTGTTATAAAGTTTATACTTTGAGGAGGTATTCCAATTCTTTTACAAGTATCTTGAAGACATGAGATATTAATTTTATCAAATGTTTTTGACATATTTTGAAAAAGAATCCAAGCTTTTTTTTTGTAAAGTTTGTAATGTTCAATAGTATTTTGAAGTATTTGTATTAAATATGAGTTGATGAGTTTTTGGTAGTTGCAAAGTTGAGATTTGAGAGAAGTTTATATTGAGTAATAATTTTGTCAAGACATTGAGTAAATATTTTTGTAAAGTATTTTTTAAGAGGTTCTAAAATTCAAATAGGTCATACTTGGTTTAGTTTATAATCCCATATTGATTTTTTTGAATTAAGAATATATTAAATATTTTCTAAACAGTTAGAACTTTTTGGAGTTAAAAACAACAGCTAATAAATTGTCTTAAAATATATTGAGCTTTAGGATTAGTATATTTAATATATTTATAGCTAGTTTCTGAGGAACTAGTTGCTTTTTGTAGAGAAAGATTTTTGATAACAAAGATCTATTCCTCTTCTGAAATTTCTGATAGAAGGTTTTAAAAATATTTTTCATTTTATGGATGTAGTTTATAGTATTTATAATAGTCAGATATTGGTAGAATTTGTAAAAGTAGTTTTTTATTAAAATATTCTGTAAAGTAGGAGTAGATTGCTTATTGAATTTGTTGTTGTTCTGTAAGGAGAATATTGTTATTAGTATTTAATCTATTAATATTTATATTGTTGTATTTTTCAAGAATATTTTGATAAAAGATTTTTGGTGAGTTTTTAAAAGTTTGGTTGTATTCTTCAATTTTTTGTTGAATTTCTTCTTGTATTTGATACTTTTGTTAAATATTTAATGCATTTTTAATTTGTTGAAATTTATTTTTAATTGTAGAAAGGGAAGGAAAAGAGTTATAAAGTTGGTTATTTAGATATTGTTTGTTATATATAGTAATTAGTAAATAAGAGTTTTCATAGTTAAAGTGATTTTTAAGAAATTTTTTTTTTTTTTTTTATTAGATTAATAATATCAATTAGAAAAGAAATTAGTATATTTATATAACAAGATAGTATATATGTGAAGCTAATATGTATTCCTAAACTACTGTTGTTACTAAAGCTATATAATAGTTAGTCATCCAATATAATATTACATCTTCATTTTCTATTTGTTAGTTAATTTAAACCTAAGTTACTATTAGCTATAGAAGAGAATGAAGGAAACTTCAGAGAAAGAAGAGAAGAATAATTAGTAAAAGCAGTTAAATATAGAGTAGTTCTGTAGTAGATATTTTTGAATATAGTTATCTATATTGTAATTATAAGGTGTAGTATAATTTGGTAAAGTTGAAGTTTGAGAGAGGTAGATTTGTTTTAGATTTTTTTGGTTTTTTGAGTAATTCCTCAAGTAGATTCCCATTTGTATTATACTAGATTTCTGGTTTTCCAAATTGTATTGTTGAACTAAGAGAGTAGGGAATTTGAGAGATTTATGAAGAAATTGTTTGTTGATTTTTTGAGTATTTGGTTTATTTGAGTATAGTAGTTGATGAGAATTATGCTTTGTATAAGGAGTATGAAAGTATTTGTTAAATTTTGTGAGTTGTAACATGAAGTAATTAGTCTTAGAATAGTTTGTGATAAAGTGGTATTTGTAGATAGTGTATTTAGAGTATTTGTTATTTGATTTAAGAGTATATTTTGTAAGTTTATTGAGTGCAATGTGCAAGAGAGTAAATGTTCGGTATTTTTATGTTAATTGTAAAAAGAGCAGTTGGATATAAAATAAAGGTATGGGTAGCAGATATTTAGATTTGTCATTGTTGATAAGTTGTTTAGAATTATTTTGTTTCTAAATGAGAATAGGTTTAAGTTATTATTTTGTGAGTTAATTATGTTAATAAGTTGAAGAATATTAAATGGTTGTAGATTACAAAAGGTTTGAAGTTGTAAAAGTTTGTTAAAGGTTTGAATTGAAATTATATTTGTATAGAATTTGCGAATTTTGAATAATATAGGAATTTGATTCTATGTAAAAGATAGTGATAAGTTAAAGAGTTCTGTATTTAGTTGAATTTCTTCTTTAGAAGTGCCTTATTTGACAAGAGAATCAGTGATATTATAAAAAGAGTTATTAGAATGTGATTTGACTTTATGAATAGTAAATTAGATATTTTTCTTTTGAATTAAGTAGTTAAGAATATGAATAATATCCTAGTTGTATACTTTAGTTTGAGTTAAGTAGTTGTATGGTAAATTGTTTTTGAGTATTTGAATTGTAGCTAAGTTATCAAGGTGAATATATATATTGTAGTTTGATAGTAGAATTAGAAATAGATAGATAAATGTTGTGAGTTTAGCTCTTATAGAGTTTGGTGTGAATGATATAGATATATTGAATTTTATTCTAGTATTATTTTAAAGAATCCAAGTGATGCCTGTTTTGATATTGAGTGTTTGGAAGTTTTTAATTGAGGTATCTGTATAAAAATAGAGGTTTGTAGAATTAAGAGATAGAATTTAATTGTGTAAGTTTGTTAGTTAAGTTTGATATATAGGATTTTTGATAGAGTTTTGGATAAAAATTATGTCTGAGGAGGGAATTAGAATGTTTAGTAAAGCAAGTGTTAGAGGTTTTGTTAGGGAATGATAAATATTTTGCAGTGCTTGTAATTTTTGTTGATTTATACTAGGCTTAAATTGGTTGTTTTCTTTTTGTGTTTTGCATTTTAAGTTGATTATTTGGTTGTAATTAATCTGTGTTGTAGTAGGTGTTGGAGAGATGAGGGTTGCATTAGAATTTGTTGAAATGATTTGATAGTTTTGAAATATTATTTGAGTTTGTAAGTAGTTAATTATTTTTCTAATTTTGAGATTTGGAAGTGATGTATAAAGAGTTCATAAATTTTTGTTCAGGTTTTGTAATGTGATAAGATTGAGTGTATTTAAAAAGAGGTTTGTTGGTTCAAGGTTTAGATTAGACCAAACCTCAAGTATTGGAAGTGTAGTTATTTGGTTTATTATATATTTGTACCATTTAGTTATTGGTCTTCAAGGGGATTTGTGAGTTCGAAGACAAATATTTTTCCATAGAAGTAGATATTTATTATCTGCTATGAGTAACTGTTTGAGAAAGAGAATTTGATTATTTTTGAAATTGAGAGTTGTTGCAGTATTCAGATTTGTGAGAAAGTTGTAAATAGAGTTTAGTTTTTGGGTTTGGTTATAGTGTTGTAAATTTATGAAATATGAACTGTTTAGTGATATATTGTTTTTAAATATAGAGATTAGTTAATTAATAATTATAAAGTTTTGAGTTTTCCTTTGGTTAGAAAGAATAGTCTTTTTTTTAAGTATTAGTTGCCATATTTTGGTTAGCTATTCTTTAATATGAACTTGTATGATTTGAGAAAGGAGTATGTTTGAGTTTAAACATCTGTTTATATTGCTACTATTTGTTAAGAGTAGGAGCTTATTTAGGGTAGGTATATTGAGTAGTTGAGGGTTTGTGAGAATGTCATTGTTGGTGTTAATTGGTAAGCATAGCATATGTTTGATGCTTTTAGTAAGAGTACTTAATAATTAGTTAAATTTTTTCTGAGAAAAGGAGCAGATTTGAAGAAGATATTCAATAGATAGTGATAGAATTGAATTGAACAACCTTGATATATAGCTTGGAAGAATTTTTTTGTATTAAATAAGATGAGTAAATTGGTTAATTTTGTTAGTAATTATGTTTATTGTTAGTTTGGATGAACTATTTCTATCTAGGAATATACCAAGGTATCTAATTGTTTTATCTGGTTTGCGTGGTAGGATAAATTGATTTTTGAAAGTTATAGGTTGGTTTGGTAGAGTATTATTAATTGAGAATTTTTTGTTTTGGATTTAGAGATATGAAGGAGATCTGATTTTAGAGGATTAATTTGAATATTATTTAGTTAATATAAATCTGAAATATCTTGAAAAATTTCTTGGAGGTTTGCTTTGGATTCACAATACCAAACTGTATTATCTATGAATGCAAGAGGAGGTATTGTAATGCATGTAGTATGGGATGAAAAATTTTTCTCGAGTAGTGAATTGGTTGTAATTTTAAGAAATTTAGATTTATATTTATTGTTTATATAGCTGAGTATAGAATTATAGTAGATTTTCTATAGGAGTGGAGAGAAGGTTTCATCTTGTTCAATACCTGAGTAAAGTATAATAGAGTCTGTAGATCTATATGCAGAAATTGTTCTGGCTTTTCTATCTTGATATAGAAACTGAATAAAGTTTAGAGCATTTTGAGGGATGCCTATTCTTTTACAAGTATCGATAAGGCATTTAATATTGATTTTGTCAAAGGCTTTAGACATGTCCTAGAACAGAATCTATACCTCTTTGTTATTTTTTTTTTAGTGTTCAATGGTATTAAGAAGGATTTGAATTGGTGTATGTGTTGAGGTATTTTTTGTTGCTGCAAAATTAAGATCACTTAGTAAGTAGTGTTTGTTTATAATTTAATCGAGGTGAGTGGTGAAGATTTTGGTTAGACATTTTTTTATTAGCTTGATTAAAGATATTGGCCAAACTTGATCGAGAGTATAATCCCAGAAAGATCTTTTTGAATTAGGAAGAGATTTGATGTTTTCCATTCTATTGGAGTACTTTGTAAGAGAAAACATTTTGAGTAGAAGAGGCAGATAATATTTTGACCCTTGGAGTTTAGCATTTTAATATGTTCATAATTTGTTTCAAATAGTTCTGCAACTTTGGCCAATATCTTTAATCAAGCTAATAAAAAAATGTCTAACCAAAATCTTCACCACTCACCTCGATTAAATTATAAACAAACACTACTTACTAAGTGATCTTAATTTTGCAGCAACAAAAAATACCTCAACACATACACCAATTCAAATCCTTCTTAATACCATTGAACACTAAAAAAAAAATAACAAAGAGGTATAGATTCTGTTCTAGGACATGTCTAAAGCCTTTGACAAAATCAATATTAAATGCCTTATCGATACTTGTAAAAGAATAGGCATCCCTCAAAATGCTCTAAACTTTATTCAGTTTCTATATCAAGATAGAAAAGCCAGAACAATTTCTGCATATAGATCTACAGACTCTATTATACTTTACTCAGGTATTGAACAAGATGAAACCTTCTCTCCACTCCTATAGAAAATCTACTATAATTCTATACTCAGCTATATAAACAATAAATATAAATCTAAATTTCTTAAAATTACAACCAATTCACTACTCGAGAAAAATTTTTCATCCCATACTACATGCATTACAATACCTCCTCTTGCATTCATAGATAATACAGTTTGGTATTGTGAATCCAAAGCAAACCTCCAAGAAATTTTTCAAGATATTTCAGATTTATATTAACTAAATAATATTCAAATTAATCCTCTAAAATCAGATCTCCTTCATATCTCTAAATCCAAAACAAAAAATTCTCAATTAATAATACTCTACCAAACCAACCTATAACTTTCAAAAATCAATTTATCCTACCACGCAAACCAGATAAAACAATTAGATACCTTGGTATATTCCTAGATAGAAATAGTTCATCCAAACTAACAATAAACATAATTACTAACAAAATTAACCAATTTACTCATCTTATTTAATACAAAAAAATTCTTCCAAGCTATATATCAAGGTTGTTCAATTCAATTCTATCACTATCTATTGAATATCTTCTTCAAATCTGCTCCTTTTCTCAGAAAAAATTTAACTAATTATTAAGTACTCTTACTAAAAGCATCAAACATATGCTATGCTTACCAATTAACACCAACAATGACATTCTCACAAACCCTCAACTACTCAATATACCTACCCTAAATAAGCTCCTACTCTTAACAAATAGTAGCAATATAAACAGATGTTTAAACTCAAACATACTCCTTTCTCAAATCATACAAGTTCATATTAAAGAATAGCTAACCAAAATATGGCAACTAATACTTAAAAAAAAGACTATTCTTTCTAACCAAAGGAAAACTCAAAACTTTATAATTATTAATTAACTAATCTCTATATTTAAAAACAATATATCACTAAACAGTTCATATTTCATAAATTTACAACACTATAACCAAACCCAAAAACTAAACTCTATTTACAACTTTCTCACAAATCTGAATACTGCAACAACTCTCAATTTCAAAAATAATCAAATTCTCTTTCTCAAACAGTTACTCATAGCAGATAATAAATATCTACTTCTATGGAAAAATATTTGTCTTCGAACTCACAAATCCCCTTGAAGACCAATAACTAAATGGTACAAATATATAATAAACCAAATAACTACACTTCCAATACTTGAGGTTTGGTCTAATCTAAACCTTGAACCAACAAACCTCTTTTTAAATACACTCAATCTTATCACATTACAAAACCTGAACAAAAATTTATGAACTCTTTATACATCACTTCCAAATCTCAAAATTAGAAAAATAATTAACTACTTACAAACTCAAATAATATTTCAAAACTATCAAATCATTTCAACAAATTCTAATGCAACCCTCATCTCTCCAACACCTACTACAACACAGATTAATTACAACCAAATAATCAACTTAAAATGCAAAACACAAAAAGAAAACAACCAATTTAAGCCTAGTATAAATCAACAAAAATTACAAGCACTGCAAAATATTTATCATTCCCTAACAAAACCTCTAACACTTGCTTTACTAAACATTCTAATTCCCTCCTCAGACATAATTTTTATCCAAAACTCTATCAAAAATCCTATATATCAAACTTAACTAACAAACTTACACAATTAAATTCTATCTCTTAATTCTACAAACCTCTATTTTTATACAGATACCTCAATTAAAAACTTCCAAACACTCAATATCAAAACAGGCATCACTTGGATTCTTTAAAATAATACTAGAATAAAATTCAATATATCTATATCATTCACACCAAACTCTATAAGAGCTAAACTCACAACATTTATCTATCTATTTCTAATTCTACTATCAAACTACAATATATATATTCACCTTGATAACTTAGCTACAATTCAAATACTCAAAAACAATTTACCATACAACTACTTAACTCAAACTAAAGTATACAACTAGGATATTATTCATATTCTTAACTACTTAATTCAAAAGAAAAATATCTAATTTACTATTCATAAAGTCAAATCACATTCTAATAACTCTTTTTATAATATCACTGATTCTCTTGTCAAATAAGGCACTTCTAAAGAAGAAATTCAACTAAATACAGAACTCTTTAACTTATCACTATCTTTTACATAGAATCAAATTCCTATATTATTCAAAATTCGCAAATTCTATACAAATATAATTTCAATTCAAACCTTTAACAAACTTTTACAACTTCAAACCTTTTGTAATCTACAACCATTTAATATTCTTCAACTTATTAACATAATTAACTCACAAAATAATAACTTAAACCTATTCTCATTTAGAAACAAAATAATTCTAAACAACTTATCAACAATGACAAATCTAAATATCTGCTACCCATACCTTTATTTTATATCCAACTGCTCTTTTTACAATTAACATAAAAATACCGAACATTTACTCTCTTGCACATTGCACTCAATAAACTTACAAAATATACTCTTAAATCAAATAACAAATACTCTAAATACACTATCTACAAATACCACTTTATCACAAACTATTCTAAGACTAATTACTTCATGTTACAACTCACAAAATTTAACAAATACTTTCATACTCCTTATACAAAGCATAATTCTCATCAACTACTATACTCAAATAAACCAAATACTCAAAAAATCAACAAACAATTTCTTCATAAATCTCTCAAATTCCCTACTCTCTTAGTTCAACAATACAATTTGGAAAACCAGAAATCTAGTATAATACAAATGGGAATCTACTTGAGGAATTACTCAAAAAACCAAAAAAATCTAAAACAAATCTACCTCTCTCAAACTTCAACTTTACCAAATTATACTACACCTTATAATTACAATATAGATAACTATATTCAAAAATATCTACTACAGAACTACTCTATATTTAACTGCTTTTACTAATTATTCTTCTCTTCTTTCTCTGAAGTTTCCTTCATTCTCTTCTATAGCTAATAGTAACTTAGGTTTAAATTAACTAACAAATAGAAAATGAAGATGTAATATTATATTGGATGACTAACTATTATATAGCTTTAGTAACAACAGTAGTTTAGGAATACATATTAGCTTCACATATATACTATCTTGTTATATAAATATACTAATTTCTTTTCTAATTGATATTATTAATCTAATAAAAAAAAAAAAAAAAATTTCTTAAAAATCACTTTAACTATGAAAACTCTTATTTACTAATTACTATATATAACAAACAATATCTAAATAACCAACTTTATAACTCTTTTCCTTCCCTTTCTACAATTAAAAATAAATTTCAACAAATTAAAAATGCATTAAATATTTAACAAAAGTATCAAATACAAGAAGAAATTCAACAAAAAATTGAAGAATACAACCAAACTTTTAAAAACTCACCAAAAATCTTTTATCAAAATATTCTTGAAAAATACAACAATATAAATATTAATAGATTAAATACTAATAACAATATTCTCCTTACAGAACAACAACAAATTCAATAAGCAATCTACTCCTACTTTACAGAATATTTTAATAAAAAACTACTTTTACAAATTCTACCAATATCTGACTATTATAAATACTATAAACTACATCCATAAAATGAAAAATATTTTTAAAACCTTCTATCAGAAATTTCAGAAGAGGAATAGATCTTTGTTATCAAAAATCTTTCTCTACAAAAAGCAACTAGTTCCTCAGAAACTAGCTATAAATATATTAAATATACTAATCCTAAAGCTCAATATATTTTAAGACAATTTATTAGCTGTTGTTTTTAACTCCAAAAAGTTCTAACTGTTTAGAAAATATTTAATATATTCTTAATTCAAAAAAATCAATATGGGATTATAAACTAAACCAAGTATGACCTATTTGAATTTTAGAACCTCTTAAAAAATACTTTACAAAAATATTTACTCAATGTCTTGACAAAATTATTACTCAATATAAACTTCTCTCAAATCTCAACTTTGCAACTACCAAAAACTCATCAACTCATATTTAATACAAATACTTCAAAATACTATTGAACATTACAAACTTTACAAAAAAAAAGCTTGGATTCTTTTTCAAAATATGTCAAAAACATTTGATAAAATTAATATCTCATGTCTTCAAGATACTTGTAAAAGAATTGGAATACCTCCTCAAAGTATAAACTTTATAACAGAATTACATACACAATATTAAGCTCAAGTAATTACTACTTTTGGTCTCACTTCTCCAGTTAATATCAGATCCAGTATTGAACAAGGAGAAACTTACTCTTCTCTACTATAGAAGATATATTATGATTCTATACTCTCTTTTATAAATAACAAATACTAAAAATCTTTTCTAAAAATTCAAACACTATTACTACTTGAAACAATCTCTCAACACTACTCTACACCTATAACTATTCTACCACTAGCTTATATAGATGATACTACATGCCATACAGAAAACTTGCAGACTATACAAAATATTCTTATTAATACTGTTAACATATAGAATATTAAGAAAGAATACAAAATTCTTAATAACTTTTGTTCTATCAATCCAAATTAAATAAAACAAATATCATTAGATTCAGCTTATCGAGATGATCCCAACAAATCTAAAATCATTAAGATTGGATTACTGTATACTAAGATAACTCAAATAATATGATTTCTCTTAGTAAATCATATGTAGATCACATGATTGGCTGTGGATATTACACAATAGGCGAATAAACTCATTCTATTTATTTATATTATTTATATATTATATATTTTATTAACTATAGTCTTTAAATTAGAGTATTATAATTATTTATACATGTAAAATATCTATAAAAGAGCTAGCTTTTGACCTTTCTAAAGCTCTTCAGTTTGATTTGGTTTAAATATGTATTCTCTTAGGAGTTACTTACTGAATAAACTCACTTATAATGCTGTTATAATTATCTTTCAACTATTGTGTTAGTTGAATTCTGTTAACTATATTGATAGTTAATGTTTAGTGTATGAATGTTTACTTATGTCTTCATACATATTTAAGCATGTTGCTTCTTTCAATTGCCTTACCATATAAATCCTCTTTGTTAAGTCCTTTTTGGATACCTGTAACTATCTAAAGTTGTAAAATATTATAGTCTTCATACTATAATCAGCAGTCACTAGGAATCCTTGAAGAGGTGGATTCCTAAGATTGACAATTTGGTAGTAACTGTGAGATAAAGTTCTCATTTCCAAAGAAAATTGCATTCAGTTTCTACTATAACAAGTCTATGAATTTTCATACGTTTGGCATGAAATTTCTACCACATAATCTCAAAGACCTACTGCACCTTTCGAACTAAGCATCATCTTAGTAGAAAATTTCTCTGGAATCCGATGTTCGCATACAAAGTTGATAAAGCTGCAGAGCTAATTGATTTTAGTTGTTCATATGAAAAGTCTATCAATTTAAGTCCGTTTAAGTTGAAATTGGACTGTATAATTGTGAATACCTGGCACATCTTTTGTACTAAGCTATATCTTAATGGAAAACCTCTCTGAAACCCAGAATGACCTTCCAAAGTTGTTTCAGTGATTTTAAACGTCTCTTGCAAATTCTTTGCAGATCCTTTTCTTCTCTAAAGTCACATGATACAAGGCCGAAACTCCAATATCTCATCATCCAGATATCCAATTGACAAGATCTCAACATCTTTAGAATTACACAGACCTCCTGAACAATATTCCCTTAATACACAAACCCTGTTAGCATAGTAAAATTTTGAGTAAATGTCAAATCTCAAAATTTTGATTAAAAATTACTTTTTATTACTACTATATAATATTTTTATATTATTATATATATACCATATATCTCATTATTTTTAGATTACTATACCTATCTACAATAATAATAATGAATAATATTAATGAAAAGTTAGATATCTTCTATAATCCTTGGTATGATTTCATTTTTGATCAAAATGATCTACTACCTGTACCTGATACTCTACCTATAGAAGAAGATATGCTAACTGAACAGAAAGTCTTACAACTAATATCTATACAATGCTATGATGATGAAGTTATAGATAATACTCAAGATCTATAGGAAATATTTGAAGAAACAATAATTGACTCTGGACAAGCTATAGGATACAACTTTGATAAAAAATCTGATTTTAATGAAATAGATATTTATTATATATCAGATGAAGAAACTATTGATATATCTATAACTAGAAAGAAGATATTATCTGTTTATACTATCAATGACCTTATTCAAACAAGATTGAAGCAAATTCAAAAGCTCTTACAACTTAGGATTAATAAGTGTAGATTACATAAAAGTAATTGGATTCTGGCTGATATTCAATTCTACTTATACCCAAACTTGCCTACACCTTTAAAGAATTTAAACAAAGATTTTGTGAAGTTAATCAATACAAAAAAGAAGCAAACTCAGGATAGATTAGTTAAACAAATTTTAAAAAAAGTAGAAAAATGTAAAAAGTTATATTTTAAAGAATACATTTCAAAGCATTGTTATTGTTAAAGTTAGATTATTTTATTAGCATAGTTAGTTAGCAAAGATATATAATTTATTAAATATTATATTATTATAGTTATATAGTTTATTAGATATTATATTTTAGTTTCTTTCAATTAGGCCTAGTATTTATAGTTGACTAGAATAGATTTGAGCGAAGCTGGAACTCTTATCAATTTATCATTTCTTGTTAGAATATTTCAGTTTGTTACTTCTGTACAAAAATAAGCTGATGATGAGAATGTCTTTACCCTTTGCAATCAGATATTGTATAAAATAACTTAAAGTTTGTTATTTCTAAGTAAAAATAACTGAAAGTTAGATATTTTACCCTATTTAAAAATAATCACAACAACTATAGAAATTAGAATAGCTATAAGTCTTTTAATTAGCCTGACAATAGTATGTAAATAATTGTTAAGCATGCTAAGAAAGAATTTGGAATTTTTTATTAGAAAAATCTATAAGTCACGTATATAGCCTGGTACTGGCAAGCCTAATAAGTACTATGCATAATGAAAAACTTGGATTATTTAAAAATATTTGAACAATTAGAATAGAGTATATATCCTCATATCACAATACTTATTCTATAACAAAACTTAGAATCTGAATATTTGATTACAATCAATTGAGTCTTTGACTTTTAAGATATTGTATCTTAAATCCATTGTTAAAATTAATTCAGTTTAGGTTAATAGTGTCCTAACAAAAGATATTTACAATTTGACAAATACTATTACAAATCAATTTGAAGAAAACAACAATTTTGGATAAAGAGATTATATCAAGCAAAGAAATTTTATTGAATATTTTATTGAAAATATTTTAATACAAAGATTTTTAACTACAATTTGGAAGTTACAACAACATTGACAACTTTATTGAAAGATACTTTATTTTAATAACAAAACTTAGAAATTAAAGTAACATCGTCAACTTTAATTTTATTAAACACAGTAGATTAGAAATTTATTCAAGAAAAATTATTTATATATTACTTCCACCTCCAAAGAAACCAAAACCAACTTTTCTATTACTACTACTACTACTATTACTCCTTCTTGTTTCTATCTAAACTTCTAAATCTGCTACTTGAGCTCTCAAACAATTTTTTTCAACTAACAACCTCTCATATTCTGTGTCTCTTATCCAATTTCTTTGAATACTCTCTACAATACTTTCTTGCTACTCTTTAACTCTTTCTTCTAACTAACGAACTCGATGACATAAACTATTAATTTCTCGAACCAATCTAAAAATTTTAAACAAAGTTAAATATATTATTTGGAATATAATATATTGTTCAAAAAAAATATCTTCTATTATCTGTTTGGACAATATCTAAAGCTTCGAAAAGAGGATTACTAAAACTTCCTCTTAGACAATGAGCAGAAGACCTTCTTTGTTGATTATTGAAGTAACGAGTCATTGTTATTGTTATTATTATAGTTTAAAAAATTTTAAATTTTTATTTAAAGTTTTTAATTTTATCAATTTTATCAGAAAAACCTTATATATAATTTATCCTAACATATCACCTGATTTAATTTAAAAATTCTTACTGAACAATTATTAGCAAAGTTCTGAGGCTTAAAAAGACTCTGCAAAAAAATTTAGACATTAAGCAGTTATGAAATAATGGTTTAGACGTATGTACCTAGTAGATCCCTAGGTCAAAAGTTCAAGTCCAGCTTAGGGTATGTTAAGCCCAGCTAATGAGTACGGAGAATAGCCCTTAAGTTACAACATCTGCTATCTTTTTATTTTTATTCAATATTACTATTTAT
>CAJVPM010000415.1:0-17624 GCA_910592325.1 Scutellospora calospora | reverse complement strand
TTTAATGCTTGATGGAGTTTAGAAGCTTTCAGAGAAAGTGCATGAAAAGGTTTAGGAGCTGTATAGGTTATAGGAATGTTTTTGTTGGCAGAGTGTTTAACTCTTGAAAACCAGTTATGCCAGCTTTTGTTTAAAGAGGTTGAGTCTGTAATTTGTCTACTTGATATGCTGTTTGTTAGAGATTTGTTGATGTTATTTGCAAAATTATCCCAGTTCTCTTCAGTCATTCTGTCGTATAGATAGATTTTCCTTTTTTTCTTCTTGTTTCTTGGAACTGAAGGAGAGAAATTTGTATGCCATGTTGTACGTAAGATAGTATGATCACTATCTGTAATTCCTATTGCGTTAATTAGATCTGGAGGATCTATATTTAGAAGTATATCAGAGGATACCTATATATCATCTATCTGGGAGTAAGAGTTATTTCGGTGCCAAGTAGGTGTTAGGATGTTATGAAAGTTGAGAAGGCTAGTGTAGTTGTTAGAAGTGAGTTCTGAGAAGATGGTGTTTTTCTTTTTAGCTGAGATGTTGTTCGAATTAAAATCTCCAAGTATTATCGTATGCCAATTTCTAATTTTTCCTTCTGTGGCCTATAGAGTGATTTGGTTCTGAGTTCGGAATAAAAGGTCAGAATTATTAGTAGGGAGGTAAACTGAGATTATACGTGTTTTGTTGTTAGGGAAGTAGAAGTCTATAGCGAGGATTGTTCCCTGAAAAGCCATTATATTATGAATGTAAGGTTGTACGGTATTATGTATCATAAGTGCAGTTCCCATACTTGCTTCTCTTTGTTGCTGAGAAGTAGGGTTGTAATTTGATGTAAAAAATTTGTATATTGGATTTGTGAGTGAAGCCTGAGAGGAGTCTTTTAGTTTTGTTTCAGAAATTGCAATTATATGAAGGTTTTGTTGGTTGCAATATGTAATCCATTGCTGTAATTTAACATTGTTGTTGAGTCCTCTGACGTTATGAGAAGCGATATTAATTTTTTCTTTAAGGTTAGGTGGGTTATTTGATGAGATATTATAGCTATGCATGCCAGTTGTTTGTATGCTATTTTGTGGGTTATTCATTTGGAACAGTGTTGTTGGAAGGTAGCATTATAGTGTCCTGATTTGTGTTGTCAGAGTTTGTTGTGTAGTTGTCAAAGATGTCCCACTGTGGTGGGGATAAGTTGTTTACTGCAAAGATGAAGTTAGGAACATTATCAAAATCAAAGTGTTGTTTTAGTAATTCGATGGCATTTACGATGTTAGTTTGGTCAGTAATTGGAAAGTGTGTAATAATATTGGGATCTTTTAGTTGAAGAACCTTATTCAGTTCTTCATTGGTATTAGGTATCTGTCTGTTTGTGTCAGTATTCTTGGGAATTTGTATCCAGTCTTCTGGGATCGAATGAAAGTAGTAATATTTCCTTAATGCTCTGGCGGCAATCGTTAACTCTTTTGGAGTCATGATTGGGACTGTAAGATTGACTTTAGTAACTAAGTTGTAGTCATTAGGAAGGTCTGGTCTGTCAGTGTAGTTTACATTAGCATAAGCTACGGGAAGTAGATCTGGTATTTGGTAATAATCAGGAATTATTTCCAGAAAATGTTGGATATCTTTAGTATTGCCCATTGGAAAAATGAACTGTTCTTTTAATTTGAGCTGGTTAGGGTCAGCTGGAAGTCTTCTTTTGTTGATTAAGTAGTCATTAGGTAAGGTTATGAAAGCGTATTCCTCCCTTAGCATTTTAACATGTTCTTTAAAGTCTTCAGAATTTCTAGGGTAGAAAGGAAAGATTAGTCTAAGTCGTGATGTGAGTCCTTGTGGAGATGAAGGTAAAGGTGACTTAGGTGGAGGTAAGTCAAAGAATGAAGGTGAGATATTGCTAAACAAGTAATAGGTACGTAGAAGTTGTTTAAATTTTTTTAAATTTCTAAGCTCTGAACGAGATGTAATTGGGAAAAATTCCCGAGTTTCTCCATTCAGAAGATTGGGAGAAGCTGGTAATGGAATCCTTTTATCCGATATATATTCTTCAGGTAAGCGGTCAAAGGAATATAATATATGAAGAGATGCTGCTACTGCTCTGATATTTCGATGATCTTCAATTGGTAATGTAAAAGGTAGTAAAACTCGATCAGTTTCTGGAATTTCGTCAGTAGAAAGAGGAAGAGGTTTAAGTTGCCTATTCTGTATAGAACTTATTAATTCTCTCAGTTCATCAAAGTTTTGCTGAATTGGGATCTTAGCAAAGCCAGTAAGATAAAAAGTGTATCTAGTTATTTCGTGTGCATCAAGATTTGTAAATTCTTCATTTGTCTAGTAATCGATAGCTAGTTTTCTCCTTAGCATGTCGAAAATTTGGTCTTTGTTCTTCTTATTTATTACTATTGCATTGTGTACTTCTTTGTATTTGTCTATTGCAATAGTTAGAAGATGCTGAAATTCTCGTTGATGAATAGGGCGAGCATCATGGCGTTGAGTAAAGGAATGAAAAAAAGACCGATCCCGATAGAATAATTTAGTTTTTATTCCTGGAGGTATAAATTCTTGCGTAGGTTTAGTAAGGAATTTATGTTGTAGCAATTTCTTTAGTTCAGATATAGAAGAGAAGACATTATAGATTTTGTCTCGGTTCCATAATTCTTTATTGAATATTTCAGTCTTAGAATTGGAGATTGCTTGTCTTGTCAAAGAAACCCAGGTTTTTATTAGCTGAAGAAGGTCAGGATGCTGTACAGGTCTGGGGTTATCAGAACCGGTAACTGCTTGGCTGTATGTTTTTTGAAAAGGGAGATGTATGTTAGTTGTTCGTATAACATCTATTTCTTTGTTTTGTTTGGGCCTTGTTGTTTGTTCAGTCTGTGGGAATATTTCCATATCTGATACAGGGGCATCATGCAGGGTATTACTAAATTCAGATTGTTGTTGTGCTGATGAGGTCATGGCAAAATTTGCTAGGGGTAAGCCAGAGTTGCCACTTTTTTCATTATTATTTTTTTCGAAGTGTGGGTTTTCGAGAGTATCTTGGTTGGAAGATTGGCTTTCTTTGCATTTTCTTTTATTTTTATATCTGTTATTATATTGGTCTTCATTAGAGTCGATGTCAGAGTTAGTTTCCTGCTCTAGGGGGCTAGAGTTAGCAGTTTCTTTTGCTTGTTGTGTTGCCGACATGTTTGGTGTCAGCAAACACTTGTTGGATGTGGGAAGTGTTGTTTTTTTGGTTTCTCGTTTCCTTTTGTCTATTATGTTGTCTTGGTATGTGTTAGGTAATATTGTCAATGAAAGTTATTTAGTTAGTTATAGTAGTTGTAAAATATCTTTTCCGTTTAACTCAAAAAATTTTTTCTTTTGTTTGTTGTTTTTGGGATCTACAGAAAAGAGTTTTTTTTAAGTATCCAAATAGCATTATATTAAACTCATAAGTACTATATTTAGTAATAAAAGCTATTTTCTCTCTATTTGTAGAATATATCATTACTTGCCAATATCTACTTATAGGATCAAGAGTAGAAAAATATGTGGCTTCAGCAAGAGAGTTTAAAAGTTTATCTATGCGAGGAAAGGAGTAAGAGTCTTTCTTAGTTATTGCATTAAGTTTTCTATAGTCTATACAAAATCTTTTTTTCTATTTTTCTTCATAACTAAAACGACTAGGAATACTCATGGGCTAGTTGATTCTCTAATTAGATTATTATCGAGCATCTATTGTATCTCTTTATTAATAAAGGCTTGCTCAGTAATAGGTACTGAATAAGGTTGAGAACTTATTGAAGGCAGTCTTCAGTATATATCTTGTGAGTTACTAGATTAGTTCTTCCTAGTTAAATAATATTTTTTGCAAAGAGGTCTGCAAATTCTCTAAGTAGTCGTTTGAATTTTGTTTCTTGGTCTGAGATTAATATTCCTGTTTTTGAAGCTATTTCTTGAAAGAGTATATATATTTTTTTCTTTTGTAAATTATTATTTAAAGCTGATTCTAAGGCTTCAAGTTCTAAAGGAAGCTCATCTGAGTCACTAAATAGTTTTTTATCTTGCTTGGGATGGGTTAAAAATTTAATAAGGAGGTCGAAGTAGTAGACTATTCACTATTTACTTATAAAAATTGTTTCTGATATAAATATTCTATTTGTCAGTGAAATCTTTCAAAACTATTAATCTTGTACTGGAAGATTTCAATAGTCTGAGCCTGATGTTTAAAGGTCTTTGCTTGGGCTTAGAGAAGAGTAATAATCTGAGCCTGTTGTTCGACTTGTTGTTGTAATAATTTAATAAGTTTATTCTGATCAGGTTGAGGTTGAACTTGGGGTAGAGAGAGCAGTTCAGATTGAATAGAGAGGTCTTCTAGTTGTGGTTCTGGTTGAAGTTTAGAGTTTAATTCTTCATGACATTCTTGGTAGTATTTCTCATATTGTTCAAGTTCTGCTTTCTGCTTAGACATAAAGCAACTTTTACAAAGAGCTATTTTGTTATTAAAGTTCTTTTAAAGGTTTTCTATTACTTGAATTCAGAATGAGATTGGTCAAAGGATTCTTGAAGGATCTGATCTAATATTTTTTGTTTTATTTCTAAGAGAATTATGTAAGGTGCTCTCATGATTATACTAATATCATCATCTGTATAGTTTTGATTAGATTAGTTATTCATTTGGGGTTCTAGAGCTTCAGTAATTTTCTGGTGGCTTTCATCTAACTTGATCTTAGCAAGGTGAAATATTCTACTTTAATTAAAATCATATGCATGTCTTGTATTTCTAATAGATTCAGTATAGTGATGTATTCAAGTCCACAAATTATAGTTAAGGTTCCATTCTATATCTTGAGCTGCTTTATATGCATAAAAATATTCTAGGTTACAAAACTAAGTATCTTCTTGGATTGTATCCAACTTATGCATTCTAGTCCTAATATGTTCTTCTTTACAGAGAGCATATTTAGTAAGAAGGCCTTATCTATCACTATTAGTAAAATATTCTATACTTTGTAGGTCTTCTCTTAGGAGTTGTTGGTAAAAATCAGTCTAACAAATTTTACATACTAGGGTATCATTAAGGAGGTGAATATCTTCTAGTATCAGAGGGATTTTGTATCTATAGCAATAGTTTATTCTCTTACAGCTATAGTAAACCATTCGTCTGCTTTCTACTTCATCTCAGCTATATCCACACTTATACTGTTGGTTATCCTTCTTGAAAGGGGCAAGAGAACAATGGATACTGATATGTCCTAACTCATTGCATTGATAGCAACAGTTATGAGAGCAATTAGCATATTGATACTCAGTGCTATCACACACTTTGCAGTAGTTTAGTTTAGGTGAGTTGCGAGGGCAATATTTAGAGATATATCCTAGTCTTTTGCATCTATTGCACTAGTTATTAGAGTAGTTGACAAAGACATATTTATTAGAGTAGCAATTCCTACATCTTTGATATCTGTTATTTAAAAAGGGTCTGTTTCTAAGTCTAGAATTTATCAGAAGTTGGTTATTAGTCTCTAAGCCTGTGGCTATTAAAGTATAAGCTTCTTTTTGAAATAGAAATTCTTGTTCAAATTGGTTCAACTCATGCTATTCTTTTACTATTAGTTAAGTAGATAAAGGTTGGTGTTGTTCATAGGTAGTGGGTATATGAATTTTCTTATTGTTCTATTTTAAAGTATAAGTACTATTTTTCTAATTATAGGTAGCTTTGACTTTTTGAGACTAGTTATTACCTAAGAGGAGTGAATAAGAGGTAGTATCTATAACTTCTACATCTATTGGAATAGTTATTCTTTTGATTTCTATAAGAAGATTTTTGATTATTCCTAAGAGTCTAATAAAGGATCTTGTAGCTGATAGGATTAAGCTAGAAAAGCAAATATCTATCTTGAGTCCTAGTTCTTTAACAATCTGATATGAGATCATACTGATGGAGGCTCTGCTATCAATAATGGCTTGATAGAGTTTACTCTTAATTTTAATATTGCATTTTATAGGTGTGATATAAGTGAAAGCTTAGATAGTAGTGCTAGAAGAGAGAGTAGCAAAATAGATTTCTATAGCTATTTGCAATAACTTGTTAAAGAAATATAATTCGAATTGTTCAAAATCATAATTATTAACAAGGTCTACTGAATAGGCTTCTCTAGAATAATGAGTAGAAGATTGGCTTCAAGATCTGCTTCTGCTATTATTATCTCTGTTTCTATTTCTATATCTATCTTGTAATCAGCTTCTTTCTTAGCTTCTATTTCTGTTATTATACCCAGAGTTGTTATAGGTCTGTTGTTGTTATATGATCTGTTTCTTTCTTGAGATTGAGAGTGATCATAATAGTGATTATTGTTTCTTCTATTATCTAACTTATAGTTGTTATTAGAGCAAGAGCTTGTATAGTGACTGAATCGAAGGTTAGAGTAGGAATCATGTCAAAAATTTTCTTTCTGTTTATAACAATTTTTTATATAATATTCTTTACTTCTACAGTAATAGCAAGTAGCATTTTGCTGATTATTGTTGTCAAATCTGGTTCTATTTAAGTTATTTGAATAATATATTGGTTTAGGGGTAGGGATAGTCTGTTTTTCTGCAAGATTTATATTTAGTTCAGCAATTTGCTTAGTGAGTTGTTCAATAGCTTTATCTGTATTAGAGCTAGTATTAGAGACTATAAATATTTCAGTTTTCTATTATTATGTAGTAGTTATTGCTATTGTTAGGTTTGCAGGTTCTGAGGCTTAGATATTTACTGAATATTCTGGTCGAAGTCCTTGCACAAACAGTTGAGTTAGAAAAGTAGCTGAAAAATTATTTTTTAGATTAACTACTCTTTTAATTATTTAAATTTGTTAATATAAGTGTCAACTGTATCTAAACCTTGTTGAATAGCGAAGAGTTGTTTTTGCTATGTAGCTTTTTGTTGGATAGTGCAAAATCTTTCTCTAAACAGGTAGTAAAACCTATAGATATTATGTCTATCAACTACCTGTTTATGCTGTTAATGTTTAAAATAAGTAGAGGTATTGACTAAGCTCTGGAGCTATTCCTGAACATTATTAGTTAAGTAGACAAATGTAAGTTCAAGTTGTTAGCAGCATTCCATCTGTTAGCTTTAGCTGCTTATTCAAAATTATCTAGCCAAGTTATAGGGTCTTGAGTTCTATCACCTCAAAAAGATTCAATCTTAAAAAGGGTCTTTTCATTACTAGCACCTAAGGCTTAAGCTAATGTAATCATAGCTGTAGCAGTATTTTGTAAAGCTTGTTCAGCTATATCTTCTTCTGATTCATTTGTTTGAATAGTTTCATAGTCTAAGTCTTCTTGTTGATTTATTTCCTAGTTGTTGTTTTCAACTTCAATGAAATTATCAAGATTATAGTCTTCTTGATTTTTCTGATTATTTAGAGGATTGTGATCTATTCTAAAATCATCTAAGATTTGGATTATATTATCAAAGAGTTAATTGGGTTAGTTTAAGAATTGGATAAGTTGATAAGGAGATAGGGAGTCTAGTAGGGTATAGTATGATAGAGAAGTGTTATCAAGATCTAGGTTAGTCTGAGAATAATTTTCAGAAATTAGAAAGTTCCTATTAGATAAGGTGGTAGTAGAAGTAAACTGATAAATAAAGTTAGTTATTGCTATTCAAGGATTAATATTAAGATTAAAATATTATCAGTTAGAGGTATTAGTAAGGGAGTAGAGAAGAATTGAGAAGAGTGTATATAGATAGAAGGTCTAAGAGAGATATTAGTTAGAGGTAAAATTGGAGTTTGTGGTCTATCTCATGAGAGAAATTGGATTTGAGTGGTATCTTTATTATAAGGGGTTAAAGTAGATGAAGAAGTTGTAGTTTAGTCTAGGTCTATTAAGTGTTAACTAACTATAAGACTATATTCAAAGTAGTCAAGACTATTAGTATTTTCATTAGGAATAGATAAACCAAGATTTCCTAAAACTTCTTCTGAAGTTCTGTTTAAATAGGAGTTAAGAGTAGGAGCACTAGCTTGAAATTCTATATAAGGATCAAAGACTATAACTTTAAAGCCAAAAGAGAGATAAAATTGTAGAGTGTATCAAGTATATCTAGTTAGAAGGGTTTTAATAATATTTTTAGAGTTTTCTATAGGGGTATTATATCAGTAACTAAATATTATATCATGTGCTACTACTCTGGCTCTAGAATAGATAGAGCTATTAGTTAATTCTAGATATGCAGTTGCAGTCTGTTAAGAATAGGATCAGGTATAGTAGGTTCATTTATACCAATTCCAAAAGTTGCGATATGATTAATAAAGGTTTGTTCCTAAATAGCATAGCTAACAGGATAAATTTGGGTCTAGAGTTTGAAGTACAGTATATGCTTAACTTGTATTCTGATGTCATAAATTGTATACTTGTATTCTTTCTATATATATCTGATATGCTCTGTTCATATAGGTTAGGTGATAAGATACTTTACTCCTATACTTTGAGTCATAGGGTATCTGAGACTATGAATTAGGGTTTGGAATTACTTACGCCTACTCGTTTGGCTCATGGGTAATCCATACTTAACTTTTCTACATTAGGGTTCACAGTAAACTGCTAGCTATTAGATTCTTTATATTTATGCTTTGGCTTATGAGGTACTCATTCTTCAGGTGTTCCTAACCTAGGGATCGCAGTAAGCTGCTAGCTGATTAGAGTTCTTATACCTATAAGTTTGGCTCATAAAGTACTCGTCCTTTAGGTGTTCCTAATCTAGAAGTCACAGTAAGCTGCTAGCTTTAAGTTATAATCAAATAGGTATAATTTGGACCTAAATTCAACTTTGAAAAGTCTGTATAATGTGAAATAGATCTTCTTTAGTTTAGGGCAATATAGGTAATTTTTCTTTTTTCATGTTACGATGTGATATAGATCTATTCTAGAAGTTGTAGATCTCTTTTTTAGTATTTGTATAACATAGACCAGATGTAATATAGATCAGGATCAGCAAAAGAGGAAAGAGAAACTTTATAGTTTCTAAGAGAAACTTCTTTAGGGATCATCAGAGGAGAAAAGAGAAGTTTCTTTAACTTTAAGAAAGGTTTCTTTAATTAATTATCTTTCCAGAAGTATTTCTTTGTTTTTCCACTAGAAGGCACTAAAATATTACAAGTGTTAGCCTTCTTAATTCAATACAAGTAACATAAGATACAGAAGAAGGACTCTTAATAGTATTCAAATAGAATATTACTTCACTATGGCAGTTCGTTACAAAGTTAATGAAAGAGCAAAGATTATACTTTATTTAGAATACAATATCGATAATACAAGACTATCTATTAGTTTCTATGCTAAGAAAATTCTAATATTAAGGAGATTGCAGAAGTCAAATCTAATCTGGAGCAAAGGGAAAAGGAAGGGTTTATACAGTATATCTTTTTAGAAAAGTAAGAAAAGTAATTTATCTGAACATTACTTCTAGGATATCTCAATAACTATGTATCTGTCTCTTATAATTTATAGCTTGTTCAAAGGATCTCATTAAGCTAAATCTAATAGTCTAATTAAAAACTAACTTTAACTATTAAGTTTATTGAGAAATTGATAAATATATTCAAGAAATTAACTAAATAAATTAAATAACCAAAACTCATTTTATAACAATACAAACCAGATGGATATACAATAAGTATTGCTCTAGAAGAATTGCAAAACTACTCTAGTATTTATACTACAGATATACAAGAAAATAGAATACAAGAAATAGAAATTAAAAGTTATTTCTAATATGAATATCTAATAGATAAAATATTGCTATGTTCAAAAGAAAGAAAAATATTACTTAAAAATCTATGCAACAACAACTGAGATCTTATGCAAATTCATATCAATACAGATAGATCACTAAGAGAGGAATGAAAAAGTAACAAAAAGCTTGGATATACTTTTGTATAAAAAGAAGCTAATAATAATATTATATGCAAGGTCAGAGGAAGGACTAACAGCTGGGCATTATCTACAAAAGCAGAGTTAATAGCAATTTTGGAAGCTTTGCTCATAAGCTCTAAAAATTGTGAAGCAAAGATATACACAGATAGTGTTGTAGCTATCCAAACAATAAGAAAAAGCAAAAAAGGAAAAGCAAGAGAGTAGCTAAAATCAACTAATATAGCAATTCTTAAAGCAATAAAGCTAATAACTAAAACCAAAAATATTAGCTTATTCCTGTATAAAATTAAAGTACATATAGAGATTAAAGAAAATGAGATAGCAGATACAGAAGCAAAAAAAGGTACAGAAGAAGAGAAAATAGTTAGAATATAGCAAACACAGATTAAAAACGCAGTATTTAGTACTTTATAGAAAGGAATAGAAATTGAAAAACTAATTAGAAAGTTTATTAAGAAGTTAAATAGTAGTATAGTTAAATCTGAATAGTTATTTATAAAAGGAGGAAAGGATAGAATATATAAAAACAGGAAAGATAAAATAAGTTGGTGTATATTTAATAGATTAGTAAATAAGCTTTGAAAGAAGCAGAAAAATAGTTTAGAAGAGAATAGTAAATAGGTTTTTAACATAAAGTATATAAATAGACTTCTTTCTATATTAGAAAAAAAATATCTATTTCATCTTAATTTATATGAAAATAATATGTTCTAGATGCTAGAGTCAAGAAAAAACTTTTAAATACTTACTAATCTGTGACTCAGATAAAGAAAAATGGAAAGAACTAGAAAAAGATGTTATAGAGAAATTAGAAAAACTATTTTATAAGACTAAAATATTCAAAACATAAAGAAGAAAAATCATCAAACTCCTTTTCTTTATAGAACCTACTAAAATTGACTCTCAAAGATAAGAAACTTCAAGAAGTGTTATATAAAACGAACTTATTGAAGAACTTCTCTTATTTGGAATCTCAAAAAGAGGAACTAAACTTATACTAGAAACATATCTTGAAGAATAGATAGAGAGCTTCCATCAAAAAATATAGAAAGCTAGATGTAAAGAAATTGTAATTTGAGAAAAAGAAAAAGGAATTTCAAAAAAGAAAAAAAGAAGCAAAACAAAGGAAATAATAAAAAAGAGTGCATTAACATACACAGAACAGATAATAATAGAAAAAGAAAATAATCTCTCAGTATAAGAAATCGCTTTTAAAAAGATAGAAATCTGGATCTATACAGGATATACAAAATCTTAGTTAATATACTAAGGCAGTTATGACAGGCTACAAATTCTAGCTAATAACTTTTAGGTATCTTCTTTTGGGAAAAAGAGGAGCTTTAAAAGGAAGTAAAATTTGTTATAGCAGGTTGAACATAGGTGTCTTAAATGATAACTGAGTTAGTTATACTTTTAAGATTAATTAGCATTATATAGCTTAGAAAATAGTAAAGAATATATGTATTTATACTTTAATTTTCTTAATAAATCAAAAAGTTGTGGTATAACTGCTGAAAAAAAAAAAAATCTACTATTAAATTTGATTCAAATAACTCTAAAATAATAACTAAAGCAAGCTTCAGATTTAAGTAAATAGCCTATTAAATTTGAGCTCAATTAGTTTTTATTTATATATAAAAAAATCATATTATAAACTGTTATAATATAGTACAGTATACTACTAGTAGTATAGATAAATCTAATCTATTAATTATTATAATTTTTGTAATTTACTTGTAAAAATTTATACTTGTATTAGAGGTAAAATTATTTTTAGTTTTTTTTTTTTTTTTTTTTTTTGTTAAAGATAGTTTATATTGCTAAAAGAATTTTATTAAAATTGCAAACAGGGTTATATATTTTTTTTTTCCTTTGACAGTTACGTTATAAAACTTTATTAAATTGTTAACTATAGCCATAGCCAAGTTACATATAATTATCTAATCTACTTAATTTCCTAAGCTTGACATCACCTAGCTGCTACTAGAGTGCTCAGGTGTGACCTGTTATACTAGCCTTATGGCTAAAACAATTTTGTCTAACTAAGTCAAAGAAAACTCTACCAACTTTCTTCTCCTCCTCTTATTCTTTTCTTAACTCCTTTTTCTACTACTAATTCTACCTATTTCTTTTTCTCTTCTCTCTCCTTTTTTTTCCTCACAAGTAATACTTTCCTTTCTTTATCTGTTCAGGTTCTCACTTTAGTTTTTTTTCTTTTGATTATACTTCTTTTATACTTTATTATAATTCCTTCTTGCTTTTCCCATTTAATCACTTTTTTACATCACCAGTTCCATATTATTTCTGCGAAGCTTCTTTGTGTAATAAAAAGGATGCTATCTAATCAAACTTTAAATGTATCCTTCTCCTGAGCTAAAACCTGAAAATCTTTTGCCATCTTGTATTTTTCAAGTCTGATTAGTAGCTACATTCTTCTTTGATATCTGCTCTCTTTATCTTTTGGGAAGATAATCTCTTTAATTTCTAGTAGAGGAAGTAATCTAAGCTTCTCTTCTACTTGAACCTTGCTAATACCTACTAGGACAGCTTCTTCAATTTCTTTCTAAGATTCTTGCAAGGCAGAGTACTATATTAAGTGATCTAGGTCTTCAGATAATCCTTCATTACATAGAATACAATGATCTCTTGAATATAGTTCAGGCTTGCATTTTTTTAGCTCACTAAGTGTAGGTAGACTATTCGTTAAATACTTAATTTGTATTGCCAAACTTTTGCTATTTTTCATTAAAGGACAATTTATTCCCCTTTGTCTTTTGATCCTTTGCTATAGCTTTTTCCAATTGTATTTAGCATTTTCTATTGGATTATCTCTTCTTTGGAAAGCCTACTCTGCATCATTATACTTTCTTGTTAGCTTTGTTAAAAAAAGTTTTATTGAGCTCTCGATCCTATTTAACTTTTATACAATATCATACATGTAGTTATCACTTTTAACTCTATTCAGATCTAAAGTTATATGTGATCTCTTTTCTTCTTTTGCTAATCGATCTACTTCGTTATTTCCTATATCATTAGTATAGCTTTTAACTTTTTTGAACTCGAGCTTAATATTTTTTTGTCTAACAAGAGTAGCTATTTTTTCCAGGATTATTCTGTTATCCATTCTAATCTATTTGCTATATTGTTCGATATTGCATGCTTTTGTTATATTCTCTATTGCTTGCTCACTATCTGTGAGAACCCTAACTGTTGTATTACATTGCGCTAATAATAATACTATCCAAATCCCTAATAATTCTGCTTTAGTTAATATTGGCCAGTTAACAACTCTAAAGTTTCCTATACTAACTATACTACTATCTATTTTGTTTATTCCTACCCATCCTACTCCTATGATTCTTTTTTCTTCACCTTTACCTAAAGATCCATCTGTATAGAAATCTAATTTTCTTTCTCCTTTTAGAATTATCTCATGTGCTTTTTCTTTTAATATTATTACTAGTTCTTAGTCTAAATTCTGTGCTTTTATTATCTCTAGCTCACGCTTCTCCAAAGTTCTCAGACCAGTAAAAACTAGTTCATTTTTTGGGGTCCTTTGATCCTCGAAATGATTTGCACCCATTACTCTTAGTGAGAAGTCTATAAGGCCTGTATCTTTATTTATGCAATTTCTTGAGATTGCTTCTAGAATCTTTCTTCTTAGTTGCCAGGCTCTGCATTCTTCGTGTACTCTTTCTTTGTTACTTGGACAGCCTTTACATTTTTTAATCTCTTCATATCTTTCAAGATTTTCTTGATTTTTCCAATGCTCTACTAATATGCTATTTTCTTTTTTCTTTTATACACGTCCTATTTTCCTGCTCTTATTTTGTTTATCTTCATAAACAATCCATTCATGTTTTCTTTTGTCAGCTAAGACTTCTTCTAATACATTTTGCACATCTAGATAATTTCTTATACCTGTTCTATATTCTTCTTTAACTTCTCTCTTGTCTTCGCTAATTAGGACTCTTTCTTCTACTTCCTTGAACTATATTGCTTTTTTGCTTTTTTTTGATCTTTTTCTAGACATTTTAAGCTATTGCTATATTATTAGATAGGAGCCTTCAACATCTAATATTTGCTCTAGCAGTACTATATTTAGATCACAGAGTATCCTTACTGCTTTAATAAAGATTTTCTTTTTCATTAAGTTTTTAATTAGTATACTGCTTGCTTTAGCAGACTAACATTCTCTATTAGCTATTATCTCTATATCTAAGTCTAGATTGTCTTGAATAACTAGACTAGCTAGATTGTCTTTGAGCAACTTTAATTCTGTCTCATTTAGCTTTTCAGTTCAGATACTACTCGTGTAACAAGTAATTTGTTATCCTTGTCTTATTCTTATCTCTGTAATCTCTTTAATTTCACAGTTCTTATTCAGCCTATTTATAAGACTTAGTGTTTGTTTAGTCTTTAAAGCATTCTATAGTATTCACATACCTAAAATCCTACTATGTGACATTACAAAGTTTGGAATAGTTCTTGCTAGGCCTATTTTATTTTTAGCAGTCATTATATATAGTTGCTGAATCTTTTCACATTTAACCTTAGTTAGAAATGTACTCTGTAATATATACTCTAGTTTTAGCATTAAACACATATTGTTTATATATAATACTTGGCTTATCAAAATATTTTCCTTTTGATTGTATTAGTAAAAAGCTTAACTATTTGTTTTGTCTTAGCTACTATTTGTTTTTTCCCAACTTTCTAACCTATCCAAATCTCTAGAAATCTTACTGCCTCTTTTTCTTTGGTTGCAAATACTTCTTGTCTATCAACTAAGATTTTATGTTCTTCTATTCTTGTTTTTGCATTGATCACAATAAGCTTAGATTTGAATAGATTTATTTAGATATCATTAATCTTAAAAAATTCTTCAGCAACTTGAATTGTTTCTTCAAGTTGTTCTTTAGAACTTGCTATCCATGTTGTATCATTTGCGAAGGCAACTACTGCTTGTCTTACTTTTTGTGTCTTTTTTACTCTTTCTCTGAGGTCTTTTTGTCAGAAGACTTCTATTTTGTAGCCAAGTTTAGTACTCCTTCTGATCTTGGTTAGAAGAGAGTTATAGAAGATTCTCTAAATTAGAGATAAGATAACTTCTCCCTACTCTATTCTGTCTCTAGCAGTTATCACTTCAGTAAGACCTAGAGCTGTAATTATTCTAGTTTGTCTTTTATTAAACAAATCTAATATAAAATTTTGCCCTAATAATGGTATCTTTATTCTTTGTAGTGCTAGTTTAAATAAATCTAGGCTTACAGAATCAAAGGCTTTTTTCATATCTTGTAGCATTATCCAAAGCTTTTTGTTTTTTTCCTTTGCTTCTTCTATTATCATACTTAAGATATGTATTGGACTTTCTGTTGAGCTTCCTATTAGTCCTGCAAAATTCAAGCCTTTTAATATATTGTTTTCTCTTATTATTCTCTCTAGTCTAGTTGTGTAGATTTTTGTTATGCACTTTCTGAATGTTTCTAAAAGTGCTATTGGTCTTATATTACTTAAATTGAATTGCCAGTCTACATCCTTAGGTATTGGATAAGTCTGTTCTACTTTCCACTTGAGAGGTATTTTGCCTGCCTCTAAGCATCTGCTAGCAAAGTTTCTGAAAGCTACTTGTATTTTCGTACTTGCTTGTTTAATTAGAATATATCTGATACCTGATATACTTTGTGCTATACCTGTTTTGAGCTTATTAAGTATTGTATCCCACTCTTCTTTTGTTATTCTATTGCTCAAACCTTGATAGTAACTTTCTTTAATTCTTGTTATTGGCTTATATATTTCTTTCTACTCGTTGGAGATTTCTTCTTGAAGGAAGTTCCTCTTTTTGAACTACTTTTTGAAATGCTCAGCTATTCTTCTGAGTACTTCTTCTAGTTTATTGAAAAGCTCCTTGTTTCTTTCTTCATTTATAAGTAGCCTATCAATTATCACTTTTTTAAAGGGTTTCTCTAGCAGACTATTAATTATTCTTCTCTGATTATCCTTTATCATTCCACATCTGCAGTCTACACATTCTCTTATTTTTGATCTGCTTACTATATTATTTTCTGCTACTAATTTACCCTTTAAAACTGACTACCATCTAGAGAGTTCTTCTTGTAGTTGTTCACTCCATGAATTTCCTGTTATTACTATGCTTGTTTCTGTTTTTTGGTTTATTCTCGCAACTTCTCACTCTATTTCTTTTTGCTCTTCTTCTATTCTGCTAGTTCCTCTTTTTCTCTTACATCTTTTAACTAGCTTTTTCAAACTATTTATTGCTATTAATAGTTCTGAATGAATTTTCTTTGGAGCTCTGTTACAATCTAAGTTTAGTACTTTTTTTTGTGAGATCTTATCTTCAGCTACTTGTTTAATACTACTACTTATATTGTCCCATTTTTTATCTAGGTCTATAGTATCTAGCGATCTATTGCAATTCTCTTCTATATACTCTTTTAATCACAGCCTTTCGTTTAATTTTTTCTCTAGCAGCTACTGTAACTTATTCTTGTAATCATTTCAATTTTTCTCTATTGCTTTGTTATAAAGAAAAATTGTTTTTTTGATCCCTTTCTTTCTGGCTTGTGCTAAACTATCTTTGAACTCTAGGTGTTCTAATAATAATTCAACTGCTACTAGCTCATAGTCGCTACCTGTTTCTGTAGTCATTTCCTCGATCAGAGCTTCTTTGAGACCGAAGTTTAGACTTTTTGAGATCCAAATTTGATCTATTCTTGTATTATCCTTCCCATTACTCTATGAAAAACTTTCTTTTTAAGATATAATTCTCTGAAAGTATCAACAAAATTTTGCTTTATTATCTAACCATGTAGTAGCAGTTTCTTAAAATTGTTATTTGTTCTGTTGCTTTTATCAATACTTGGTTGTATAACATGATTGAAGTCACTCATCACTATGAAGTGCATGTTTGGTTTTCTTTTAGTAACTTTTCTCATTATTACTCTTTATACTTCTTTCCTTTTTGATTGACTGTTCGATACTATATATACTATAAAGACTACTAGTTCTAATTGCTTGAAGAAAAAATGCACTTCTAGCAAATATCTACTATGTTTTCTAATTTGTCCGATATGTTTAGACCAATTTTTGCTTACTAATATACCTACTCCTGAACCTTTGTTTTTCTTTTTTTCTGAGTTTGTCCAAAAACTATCTACTTTCTCTCTGTAGCTGATTATATATTGTCCTTCTTTCTCAGAAATATTTGTTTCGACTATACCTATTATATCATACTTTTCCTCTTCAAATTTGTCCACTAACATTTCTAATTTATGTTTATTTCCTTTTAATCCATTAATATTATGCACTGCTATATTAATTCTTTTCCTAACTTCTGTTGCCCTAATATTGCTTTCTATTGCTCCTGTACCTACTCTTTGTTAGTTTTCCTTTTGTAATCCCATATTATATTGAACAAGTTTTCTTTCTTGCACAAGATAGGTTTCCTTTGGTTCAACTAGCACGAAAGTTAGGAGCGATTTGGTACTTTTATCTCTAGCTCTCTAAACTTTTTTTCTAAATTTTGAACTAACTATGCTATATATTTTATTGATTTGTTATTTTCTTGGTAATATGTCTGTCTATTTGCTCTTAGCTCTCTATTTTCTTTAGCTTCTCTTTGGTTATTATTATTTTCTTTCTTTCTGTACTTTTTCCTATCATCTGCTTCTAAATAGAATCTTTCTTCTACTCCTTTTCTTTCTTGTACAAATTTA
>CAJVPM010000414.1:0-17656 GCA_910592325.1 Scutellospora calospora | reverse complement strand
TAAATTTTATCAATGCAATCTCAAGCATCACTGCAGATTTATTATTATTTATCATTACTATATCAATGTAATCTAAAACATGTAGATTTGTAATGTTATTGTTATAGATTTAAAGATTTAGTATATTAACGATGATAGGATCGACAATTACTGATTGAAATTGATAATGAATTATTTGGGATAGGATTTGGGATTTGGGACTTGGGACTTGAGATTTGAGATGGGATTTGGGATTTGAATGGAATTTGGGATTTGGGATAAGGTTGGGATTTGGGATCGGGTTTGGGATTTGGGATCAGATTTGGAATTTGGGATTTGGGATGGGATTTGGGATTTGGGATTGGAATTTGTCCAGTTTTGCCTTATAAGATTTTAAATATAGAATGGACAATCCCATTTTTCCGGATTTGTCCATGGCCAAATCCCAAATCCCATGAGTTTTGCCAGCAAGTATAAGTGTATAACGCATAAAATTTACGATCCCGTGATATTATCTAATATTGCATGCGACTTTTGGGACTCAGGTCCCAAGCCTGCTTGGGACCGAGTTTAAATTTAAAACTCGACTCCTGGAGTCGAGTCGGGACCGGACCGGACTTTTCACATCCCTAGTAGCCAGTTATCCCGATTAGTAAACATTTTGACCTGGAGTAGATTTTCAAACCGGTTTGGGATTTTAGCAAGATATGCAAAATTTTTTTTTTTTTAATAAAAAAATTGTTTGTTACATTTTGATTAGAAATTCTCTTAAAATTATTTAATTTATTTTATTAATGTGATTTATCAGAAGTGACGATATTACCAATAATAAATATATAAAGTGCACTCTATAAAAGTTATATCTGACTAATTGCTATTAAGAGTAAAACATACAACCTTTTTGTAATAAAAAAAAAAAAAAAAAAATCTATCCAATAATATAGTTAACAACAAATCCAGTTAATAAGGCGGTCATAAAAGAAGATACAAAATTGACCTATTTAAATTATATTTAGAATGTCTCTGTTATATTAAAAAAAAAAAAATAATTTAAACCTCTTACTTGATTATTATCCAATAAATTAAATCCACTAACTAACTTGGTTTTTTCAGTCATACTATTAGTTATCTTATGTGATTTTTCTGAATACATTGAAATTTGAACAGTAGCACCCAATATTGAATCTATAATTGATCCAATTAATCCTGCTATTGAAGCTACCGGAATTACTTCAATATATAATCGATTGCATCCATCTGCAAAATAAATATATATTACTGCAGATATACCAATAACAAAACCACCCAAAATCGAAGCGAATAAACCTAACGGAGATACACCTCCATTTGTCCCTGGGGGAACCTAAAAAAATTTTTTATCATTAAATGAATTGCTAAAAAAATGATATCATTAATACATACTTTACCTTTTTAAATGTAGTAATTAAAACAGGCCAACCTTTATTAAGAATTCCAAGTTCGCTGGCCCACTACAGTAAACATCAATATTTATTTATTAACCTACATTGAATATTGATTTATAACAAAAGTCTTAATTTTGCGGTTCAATGATTCGATGGCACGTCTTAATTTTTTGCATTACGAAATTTAGGGTCTTTACTAATGAAATAATACATAGATACTACCATAGATTCTATGTAAATTTGATAGCAAAGATCTATAATTTGTGATGCAAAAAAAAAATTTCGGGGGGCGACGTTATACACCGAAATATTGGCTCGTAAATTTACGCAAAGGTAGCTGTTTATATGGAGTTCTAAAACCTTGCAAGAATTTTTACCGTATCTCCATTACATGTCGAATAATGCCTAATTCAATATTATGATATTACAGTTATAAAAACAACTATAAATAACTTACGAGATATAGAACCAAAAAGAATAATTTATAAAGAATAATGATAATAATAATCATACCCAATATACATCCAAAATAACAGTCTTGACCCACGATCATTTAGAAAACATTTTAGTTGTCCACCATAATAATATTGATGAATTAAACAAATAATTGTTCCTGTAAAAGCGCTACATGCAACTTGCATAGCAGTTCTTTGACCGCCTACACAAATAAGTTGCAGAATTCACATAATGAGGTTTTTTTTCTAAATTCTTGAACTTCGACTCAGAACAGACGAAGTTTACTTAGAAGTTTCACGCACCATCATGATAATCTTCCTCGAGTTGTTTTTTCCTTTCTGCCTTATACTAAGAGCAAACATATAAGCATAAAAAACCAGGTAGGAAAAAGTGAAATAGCAAGTCTCATATAGTAATAACCTTAGTTAACTTAGATCCGGTAAAATAAAATACGAGCAACACCACTGTAAATACAAGCCAATCATTGGACAAAGTTCCAATACCTGCAAAGAAAGAACACAATGCACCAGACGTTGATAGTGACTTATTACGTAAACCATGGAATGCTAATGCTGAAGATATTATTACGGCTATTAATATATGCATTTCCTTCAATGGATGCAGTTATCCCAGTGACGTTCTGTGGAGTAACGCATATACGTTTTTCAAATCCGGGTTACTCACCTTGTAAAAAAAAAAAAAGATTTAATTGGCTAAAATATGGTCATGTATCATGCATTGTTTTAGTTTTAAACTGTAAACGGAAATGAGAGTTCCACAAATTTCATTCCCTGAAGCGGGTTAGTCATGGCAGAAAAATGTCGAGATCACGCGATCAGAGATCATTTCCGACCGTAATCGGAAAGAGCTCAAAAGATAATCTTATTAACATACGTTAAAGACATGCTTCGAAAAAACATGTTAAGATTTTTGTAAGAGGTTTGTACAAAAATCTTAACATGTTTTTTTCGAAGCATGTCTTTAACGTATGTTAATAAGATTATCTTTTGAGCTCTTTCCGATTACGGTCGGAAATGATTGCGTGATCTCGACATCTTTTTGCCATGACTAACCCACTTTATACCTTGACAACGGGATGGTCTAAAAGCTACATTAATTCAACTTCCCCAACATCTTGTACGAATGTTCTGACCTAGGTTGCACACTGTTTTGTGAATGTTTGTTTTTTTATTTTTGCATCGAATTTTTTTTACTGAAAGAATTTGATCATTCCTAAATTCACATTACACATTAGATAACGTAACTAGCAAATAATATGATTTAGAATACTAGATTCTATTCCTCTTCTCCATCCTACTCAGGAAATTGTGAACTTTTCTTAACCGTTGAATTTAGCTATATTTAACTTTATATAGATATCAAAATACACCTTATTTTTATTGATTTTTTGATAATTTGAGTCAATTTACAACATTCACAACTCATTTTATATTTTTTTTAACTACATTTTGAAACCTCCCAATACACTTCGTTTTCACATTGACTATCAAGAGTATTGCGAAAGACGTTACAAAACATGCACTTGAAATTCTACCTAACGGCTAATGCCTACGACATATCATACAACATGTAAATTCTTATCAATCGTTAAATAGATACCTATACCTACAATTTTCGATTACATGATTTTACCGACTTGCTTGATTTCAACCCTATATATTAAAATTTTATTTATTTTTATTTTATTCGATACATTTTGTCATTCGACAAAATTACATTATAATTTCAGGTATTAATATAATCGTAATAGAATCAATGAAATGAATATAATATTTTGCTTATGCTGCATTTCTAGCTGGAGGTCGATGTGAGCAGGATACTTTCCATAAAATCATTTCATCTATATAACTATACAAAAAGAAATGTAAATAAAAATTTAAGAAATCCTTGAAAATTGTATACATTATATAAGGGTTTCACCTTTCTGTTCTTTCTAGATCACTCCATAACCCATCGATAAGGGATTCCGTATGGTAATATTGCGATATTATAGTTTCTAAGCCTACGTTTATGATTGCGTCCTCGCCCAGATTGCTATTTTAAAGCCGATATTGAACATTTACATGTGATTGGCATAGTATATAAATGACGAGAAATAATTTTACCTGATTTCTACATTCATAGAATCATCATTTTGTGAAGTTTCAATGATGTCTACATTTATAAAATGAGTCGATTGATTTTTACGAATTTAATTAAAATATATACCATAAAATAATTATGTCGAAATACCTGGATTGCACTTAAGCCCATTATGTAATTGTGATATGTATTCCAACTGTTTAAAAAGATCTTCGATAATATGTAAACACTTTTGTACTTTGATAAAATATCAAAATGAATTACTAAAAAAAAAGCAAGTTTATATTAGACATTTGATGCCTATGCCAGAACATACCTTCACAGTTAGCTTTAGCAACAGTTTTATTATCAAATATATATTTCGATGTATGATAAATATAACGCAATGATCCAAATAAACTTGTTATGCTTAACGTGATATTTTCATAAGTTTGTCTAAAAAAGAATGCGCGATTAAATTAAATCAACAAAAATTTAGAGTAATTTTATTAAATTTCTTACAACAAACTTTCTTTAAATATTTTGTTTTTTTTTAAAGTTTGCTGCTTTTGTCTTAAGGCTATTTTCCGGACGTTGATCGCCGTTTTCAACCTTTGGTAAATAATTATTAAATTTAACATTACAAATAAATAATTATCAAAAAAAGCTAGAAATTATACCTATCGGTTTCACGTCCTGATCTTTGCTGCCACATTTATTTTTCGTGTAGAGTTTAGATTCATTTTATTTTAATCGATTAAATATTAATTAATCATTTAATTAATCATGATTAATGTGTGATTAATCAATAATATTAATTCCTGATTAATAATATAATGTATTAACTATTATTAATTGCACGGATTAATGACGAAATTTGTACTTATTTTAATGTGAAATTTAAAAATTTTTTACATGTATTTTCTTGGCTTTTTTTTTTAGAGTTAGGTTATAATTTAGGGTTAAGGTTATTTAGAAAAGAATATAAGTAGATTTTGGTAGGATTTATATTTTCAAAAAGAGAACTTAAATTTCACTATAATTCGTGATATTAATTTAATTAATATAATATTTAATTATTTGGACTTTATGTACAATTTAAAAATTCTAGTCAAAATTACTATCAGTTATAATTTTTTAGTATTCTAGATTTTGACTACTTCGCTAAATTTACACTTCATTATTATGATGCAAACTCTCATTATCTCATAATTCACCTCAACATCTACGAGGCACTTTTAAGTAATTTATAGCCCACTTAATCATTTCTATTTCACACTACATGACTAGTGTTTCTAATCGAATAAATGATATTACGGTAGAATTTATTCGATTAATATCTATTAAATCGAATAATCGGATAATTATATATACAAGTCACTCTCGTTATAGTGAACCTTCGATATAGTGAAGATTGGCTTATAGTGAATTATTTTTTTGGGACAAATCCATTACTAATAATTTTTTGCTCGATATAATGAAGTTTAATAGTAAACTCGCGATATAAGATATAGTGAAGATTTTTTTGAACAGGTATAATAAAATGTCTCGCGATACAACGAAGATCACATCACGTGACATTTTTTAGCCAATCATATTGATGTACCGGTATCACACTAAATCGATATGCATAAATGAGCACTATCGTTATACTGAGGTAAAATTACTTGACATTTTTGAACTTTAAAAATTTTTTTTTTTTTTTTTGCTCAAAGAAATTAACCATCTACTTGAGCTGGAGTTCTTGCAATTTCATGAAACTTATAAAGTCCATTGAATTTTATGTGTTTTAAAGAAAGAAAATTATTAGCAGAGGCGCTTTACTTTATGAATATCTCAACATATGTAAAAGTCTACGATTAGACAACCACTATTCCCGGAAAATGTTTCAGCGAAAGCAGATAAAATCAACTACTCGAACGGATTATAAGAAGAGGCAATATAAAACTAATTTATTTTGGCAAAGTGCGTCTCGTGGCGTTTATGCTAAAGATTCAAAAAAAAAAAAAAAAAAAAAGATTCAAAAAAAAAAAAAAAAAAGATTCAATAAAAAAGCGCTAGAACAAAGAAATTCCTTAAAACAGAAAGATAATAAATATGAATTTACTTATAGAATGATTATCAGTAGCAAAATGTCGATTTTATTCTTTCAAAATCCATAAAATCCACCTAATTAAATATTACTTACATGCGATGCTCTCTCACATGTGTTTGTTTTTCGCATATATGTTTCTTTACAATTAAAAATTATAAAACCTTTGAAAGAACTAAAATATTCCAAATTTATCAATCCATGTGTGTTCGGGGAATTAATTGGAGCAGTGCTTTGTTGATAATATTATATCTGTTGGATGCGGTTATTCTCATATTCTTATTCGATTACTTATTTAATACAACAAAAGAATGTATATATTTTTTTTATATTGCAAAAAAAAATAAAAAATATCAGAACAAAATGTAGTCTATTTTTAAACGTCAAATATATATATTATATAAAAAAAAAAATTTTTTTAGAATAAAATAAATATGTGTGACAACATTAGTAAGGTGATAAAAGACGATGATGTCATGATTAGTAGTAGTAGCACCCAACCCTAATATAACATATAAGTTGATGCCGATCTTATACTTTTAAAAAAAGGATTTTTTTTTTTTTATTAATTCTGTAATGTAAGCGGCGTACAATTGAATTTTATATTACTGTATTTAAAAAATTCATATATATAAACAACCCTTCACAGAAAAAAAAAAAGTAGGAAAAAAAAAATATTATCTAACAAAATAAAAAAAAATGTTATATCAACCATACGAACAACAGCAATATACCGAAGCAATTTCAATTTTAGCGAGTCACCATCCTAAACCTACACTTGTTTATTATACACCTCCTCCTTCCCCTATGGCGAATAATCTAGGCCATCCTAATAGATCTTGCGTTTCCTGCAAAAAACGCAAGGTGAAATGTGATAGAAAAACACCTTCATGTGCTGCGTGCTTAAAATCCAAACACCGCTGCCATTACACGTCTTATTCACCTCCCGAAGATTCGTTAGTTTCCGTTCCGGAAAATGAGGAGATCAGGCAACAACAATTGATTCAAAATTCAAGGATGATGTCGGACGTAAAATTACAACCTCCTACGATTATCAAAGTAATTAATTTATTTTTTTCTTAAAATTTTTCAATTTTAAGTGCATTTGACTTATTGACTTTTTTTTTTTTTTTTTACTTTTAATAATAATAGAACGAATTTGATAATTATTTTGATGGAAGCTTTCTTGGCTTGAATATCGATAATAACACAGTACCTACAACTTTAGTCTCTGGTCCTCAATATACACGATTTCCATCTCAACAAATGACTCAACTACAACAACAACAACAACAACTTGCTACTTCGCAGAATTTGGTACAGCAATCTTATATGTTACCGCAGCAATGTCAACCCCAATCGTCTGCTTATATTAATCGAAACTTATTTGATTCTCCTTTGCAGCCGACATCTCCAGGTTAGCATTATAAACAATATCTTTCATTTTTGAAAATCGATTATGTATGTATTTATTTATTTATAAAAAAAAAAAAAAATTTTATTTTTTTATTTTTTAGTTTCAATCGATAATTATACTCTACCAATGCGTAGTACTATTACATTAACTTACAACTGGAATGGTCTATTACAAATAATGGAACCAACACTTATTCCATATCTTCAATCTTTCACAAAAGGAGCTGGACCAGCTTTACCTATAAATGGTTTCGTAAATGTTATTCAATTACAAAATTGGATTTGTGAAAAATTTATAGCTTTAAGTCAAGAATGGAAAGGAGATTCTAATGATCAACTTTATGTTCTTGATCCTGAAGAAAGACTTAAATTAAGACCAATTACAGATTTTAATCAATCATTACAACAAGGATCATTTCCTGAACGTCAACAATTTGAAGTTACTATTGATAGAGCAGAATATATCTCTGATGAACAAATACAAATTAGAGATTTTAAAACTTTTGATGATTCAAGTCAATATGATGATGATGATGATCGACATAGTGGAATTAGTAATCGAAGTAGTATTGATATAGATTCAATGGATATTTTCCTTAATAAAATTTACGCATTTGTTCGTAGATTTTTGAAGGATGTTCCTTGGGTACGAGAAAATTTCCCATTAAATTTTAGAAGAGCACCATTAAATACCATTGATTTTGATCCATGTGATGGTTTATTTGAAGTTACAGTTGAAGTTCGAAAGAATCAATCACCTTTATTTTATTCTCAACAACAAAATCGAACAATATTCCCGATTAATAATGATATGTATGAATCACAGAATGATGTTACAGTTAAAGGACGATTCGTATTTTAAAATATGCATGATAATAATTAAACAATTTGAATTAATACGGGATATACGGGATAAGGAATATTACAATATAAAAAAAATATATATATTGGGTTTTCCTTTTATTATTTATATGAAATTATATATATATATATATATTCATTAGTTATATATATATTAGGTAAAAACGCAGGTTATTATTGATAACTTCGAGATTCATTTTTTTGTTCCTGCGTTCATATATAATATGCGGACATTACATACAGTACTATTACAGTATTATTAAACAGTAATAACCCAAAAACAACAATACCCCTTCTGTCCCAAATTCCCTATAAAACATAAAAAATTAATATATATAATTAATTACATAATTACACGGTACTCTCACATCACGACGGGGATATTAATTGAGAATATATTAGTAATATAATAAATGCAACGAACAAAGCATAACAGAAGGGGGAATTGATTTTGGTTATGAACATTTTGTTTTTAACGAAATATCGAGCATCGTATTATTTACTTAGATGATAGTTATATTATTATTTCTTTTTTTTATTTTTTTATTTTTTTTCATAAATATTATTTATTTGCATTTTTTTTAGAATATTACAATTTTTTTTTTTTTAGCAAGAATCTCAATCCTTTAGAACTTTATTTCGACAAGACCCTTTCGTATCGCAATAATAGAATGGCATAAATAATATCTGTAAATATAGGCAAAGATATTTTGATCAATGACACACACACATACACAACATTTCATTTTTTCTGGATTGAAATCATGTATATAACTCATATATAAAAAAAACAATTAAAACTTGGCATAACGAAAATAAGAAACCTAAAATAGATATTTCATTCGTAATCATTTTTTTTTTTTTCGTATACACATATATTTTTTTTTATCGTAGTCTTAAAAAAAGATGGAAAAGAATTTCGTTTATTTATTTTTAAAACATTCATTAATTCGTTATTTAATGTATGGTAATAGAAATCACAAACATTTATGTTTTTAGAATAAGACTTTTAATAAGATATGTAATTAATAAAATATAATAAATAAATAAAAATAAATAAATATAATTCTTTGAGGAAATCACAAAGTTATTTGTTATTATGTTAAATCTTTTTATGATAAGAATAATTTATAAACTCAAATAATCAATTAAAATTATAGACTCAAATAGTTAACTATTAAATATAATTATAAATTCAAATAATCAATTAGAATTAGACTTAAATATTAATTACTTAAGGCATGTCTTGAGCTTTAACAAAATTTGGCGCGTAAAAATATTAAATTTTTTTAATATTATTGACTTTTAAATGCATAAGAACCGTTTACTGAATAATTGCTGGTAAACTTGAAAAGAAATTCTCCGATTTTAAAAATGAATTCCTTATTTGGATATTATTTGTCCCTAAATAAGGTACAGAAGTAGGAGAATTTTTAAAATATAACTTTTTTAAAAAAGAACGTCTTGAACAAGTGGGCGAGTATCAGGTATGATCTGATCAATTGCATATTAATCTATCCATTTTACAATAATCATTATATGTAAGCATTGCATGATTTTAAGCATTATTTTACATTCTTTAGAAAATCTTTATTAAATATCATTCGACGAAAACTTCCGATTTACTGTGAAAAAATCGTATGATTTGCATAATGTCAATTATCTTATCATTAATTCTTTATTTAAAAGACATAATTACAGATATAGACATTCCTTATTACACTACTTTTGTCTTACAATGTCAACTCTCAATCGGAAAGAATGTATTAATTCCCCAGATAAGTCAAATTTTCTTTAGTAACTATAATAAGTCAAATCTTATTTAGTATACTATGATATGCCAAATGACGAACTATACGTATTCGTACGTACTTTAAAAAAATATCACTTATTCGATCGTCTATCACTTCTTTTTTAAGTAATTTCTGACACATATAATGAATAATATTTGAATTGTTGTGTTACGCCATAAAAGATCTGATAAGATGTCACTGTAACATTCAATTTACACATTTATATATTGTTCGTGCTAAGCCCAAATTAATTACCTATTTCTACTTTCTTTAGTTATCTCCATAAATTCTTATCAGCACAATAAAAGTTTTGAAGCGAAGCAAATGTGGCGATAAAATTTGTCACAATGAATTATTTCCGAAATCCTTTCTTTTTTAATTTCAAAAAGCTTTTCAGACCTATAAATTGCAATAAAAAAAACGAATGCCACATTTTTTTTTTTTACGTCAGACATCTGAATTTGGATACGCAGTAAATATCCCTTAAAACTTTTAACTTGAAAGGTTAGTAATTAATTTACCTTCTTTTTCGCCATTCTATTTAATGGTTATCTATCATCTTATCTTAAATAATTCTTTATTTGACTAAACCATCTTGACTATCTTTTTTCATTATTCAAAATTAAACAAAAGATTTTCTTTGTTATTTGATCGTCTGAGCAACCTATTTAATTCAAAGAGAAATCATCAGCTTATTTTTTATCAATCATATTTTTTACTAAATTTAATAACGTTTCCTTTTTGATTGGTTTATCAATTGCACTTTGTTATTTTATATAAAAGATAAACTTTTCCATTAATGATGTCAATCACACCGTATTAAATAGTGGTATTGTGCGACATATCGCTATAATTAGTAATAAATTTTTTTTTTTTAAAAAAGAACATTCTACGGAATGCAAAAAAAAAAAAACTGTGCATTAGAAAAAAAAAATTATATATTAATAATATTAATAACAATTTAAATTACATAATATTTACATACGTATCATATTTTTGATTTGACTTACTGTTACTATATTTATTAATCACTAACTTAATCATTAAAAGGAAGGGACATATATTACCTAATTTATTGTAAGCGCCTCCTTCAATTTCATCCAATACAAAATTTTGTTGTAAGCGCCTCCCTCATTTCCATCCAATACGTACCAATTTTTGTTTTACGTGTAGCTTAATTTTTCTTTGCTTATCATTTCTCTCCCAAAACATTACCTAATATAAGTACTTTTTTTTTTTTTTTTAATATATACTTTTACGGGCTTAAAAAAAGTGTTAACATTTTTATTTCTCCTGTATTTACGTAAACATGTAGGATATACATATCGTATGACTTTTATTGGCAAGTCAGTTGACAATTTATTTGTAATTAATTACATGCTTCTCTTATTATAGTAAACCTCTTTTTTAATACGTAGTTAAATATTCGAAATTTAAAATTTAAAATTATTTAATTTTTTGGCGATCTTACCCTTCCTTTATTATGTATTATATTACATTAAGAAAATTGCTCTTCTGATTCAAGTTTAAAGTTTAGACTTACTTACTTAGCAGCTATTGGTGCCCAAGTATGATCTGCTACAGTAATTACTGTATTTCTTCTGTTCTGTTAATTAATCCGATCCAGACCGATGGTCCTTCGGTCCATCCGAGGATTAGCCTTCTTAAGATGGATCGTAAAGACTATTAGGGATTCATTCAGTGTTGTTAATTTAACCAAGATAATGTTAATTAACTATTTGAACTAATGAATCATTTATTTAATCAATTAACTGAGTCAATACAATTGAACGTGCTGATATCTAAAATGTGTAATTGTATGCATATCGTTGGACATTGAAGTTATTTAATTAATCCAATGTCTTATGACTTGACTTGAACCGGAACAATGTTGTCATGTGAATAATTTATTATGCTTGGTTAATTCGTGATTACATTTATTTTTAAATTATCTAAATTTTAAATACCAACAATAAATTATATTTATTTTCAGCAATTACACTATCATTAGTTATTGCTCAAGTTTTTTTTTTTTTTTTTTTTTAATTACTTTCATTACTATATTTAACAGGGATGGTAAAATTAGAGGTCATTTGCCATTTTTTCAAATGACCTAGGTCATTTCGGACTAAAATTCATAATAAAAATTGAGGTCATTTGAAGTCATTTGAAGGTCATTTACAATCACTGATATTTAACGTGGTCAAAAAATTTTTTTTAACTGCCTGCATAATATAAAGTTAATTTAGCTGTTAGTGTTAAACAATTTGAAAGAATATGTATTGATTACTGATATGATTCTGATCAGAAATTTGCCTGATTTTTGCATTTCGAATTGTGGTTGACCCACACAGAATCTTTTTTTACCTATTTTCTGGACTTAAATTCTTCTGCTCTGCTCCAGAAATTAGATATTTTATACCGTAGTAAAACTTTCAATTGTACAATATATTTAGGCCCTCTCAAATTCCTCCCTCAATGAGTTTATTAGATAATTTGATTGGTTAAAAAATTGATTGTGCTTGCCATTCATTTATGATAAGTCGAAAACAATTTTTTTCATATAGTTACTTTGATTGGCTGAAATTTGAAAACCTCAAAAATTCGCATTTCGCACAATAAATACAACAATCACTTCAATTAATCACAACTGATTGAGCAACAACTCGATCATTAACAAATTACATTAAGAAAGTTGCTTGAAAACGCCCTTAATTAGTCAAATAATCAGTCCATTCGATCTAATTCTAAACAGTCCTATTTAGTTCAGACTGCAGTCTGATTCGGTCTTCTAAAAAATCATCAATCCTTGAATTAGGATGGACTGGATTAATCGATTAACAGCCCTAGTTCTTTGAGAAGCTACTACTAACCTTTATTAAGTTCATTTTATTTGTTTTTAAACTTTAGAAGATTATTATATGCGTGACTCCGTAATAGTAAATCAATAAAATCCAATCAGCTAAGAAGGCAGCTTTAATAATAATAATAAAAAAAAGAACTATATGTTATATAAATATAACTTGTAAAAAAAAATCTATTAGTTGATTAAAAAACTCTTACAAGATAAAAAGAAAAAGAATCTATTTATTACACAAATCTTTTTGTAAGAATTGATAGAAGAAAATAATTAAAGTATTATACAATATAATAAATAAAATACATGTTAAATTTAATTTTATTTATTTTATAATAAATTAAAGTCTTTATTTTTTAAGAAAATATAAATCAAAAATTAAAAAACAAGAGTAAAAGTATCTAAAGTTTATAAAAGATAATATTTTGTATTTTTAATATTATTTATATTTTTTATAGTTTTTTAGTTAGTTTATTACTACTAGAATAACTTTTTTAGTTTAGATACTATATAGTATAGATAAGTTTACTAAAAAAGAAATTTGATTTTTACTAAAATTACAAAAGATTTATAGTTTTTTACTTAATAATATTTAATCTATCTCTTAATTTATAATATAAATAAATTTATTTATATTTATTTTAATTTTTATAATTTTAAATAAAACTTTAAATATTAATTTTAAATATATACAACAACTCTTCTCATAGATCATTTGGTCACAAATTCGAGCTAAAGGTTTCTACTTAGGAAAAATAGTAAACTCAATAGAAAACACTTCTTAGCTCATTAAAAAAAAAGATTCTACAAAGAAAATTACATATAAAAAGAAGAAGAAGAAGAAAACCAGAACCTAACAAGAGACTTTAAGGAGGCTTAAACAAAATTTTTCTTGCTACGAAAAATTTTTTGTCAGAAAATTGGGAAGTCTAAAACACCCTGAATTGCAGATCAGTACACGTTACACAAACACGTGCAAAATAGATAAACAAACAAACACATTACTAAACTATGTGTCACGTGTCAAAGAGTAGAGATGAATCACGCAAGACCAAAACCGGACAGCTTACAGGCAACTTGGATAAACCTCTGGGAGATTCTAAAAAAAGACAAAGTCACTTCTAAAATAATATTTAGAAAACTAAACTGAAAAGGAGCGAAATATGTGGAACAGAGCGAAAGCAACAAGACTACTAGGAGCAATAACCAAGGAGTATGGCAGAGAGATAATAACAGAAGGCAGTAAGTCAGTAATGGGACTTGAAGATCATATGGATAAAATGATAGTGGAGATATTAGATATAGAAAGTAATATAGTAACAGTAGCTAGAGAGTGGAGAAAAGTAATAGAAAGAGCAGCGATGGCAGAAGGAATTGACAAAGTCAAAATGGTACTAAGGCAGGAAAATAAGGAGGTAACAGCAAAGAGAGACGAAACATCAGCACAAGAAAACAGGCCAGATATAGAAATGATAGACCAAACTGATACAACTAAATTAGAAGATAGTGTAAAAATACAGACGCTAGTAGGAAATAAGCAACTAATAATGAATAGAAAGAATAAAGAAGAATGCAGCTTCATGGAGGATATCAAAGATATCCAGGAGAAAGAATGGCTATTAACAAACCCAGATCGATGTCTTGATTCTACGGAAGAATCAGAAGATGAAATCCTACCAGCAGAATCAGACTCCTCCTTAGAAAAGAGTATATGGGCACCAAATAAAGATAGATGCAAAGGAAAAAGAAATATTAGAGCTAAAGTGGTAGCTGTTAACGTTTTAGGGAACAATGAAAATCATAGAGAAAAGTCATTAAGGTGGTTAATTAGAAGGAACGTATATTTGAGAAAAATATCTGAGAAGTTTGAACAAGGAAATCTCTGGTGCATATTAACCTTTGATTGCATGAAAGGATTCGAAGAAGCAAGAAAGAAACTAGAGAGTAGAAAAGAGGAGTATGAAAGAGCAAACTTAATCTTAGAAGAGAATGCAGAAAATTCAGAGACAGGAAATACTATAAACCAAGAGGAAGTTAAAATAACTCCTACCCTAGGAGCAAGAGAAAGAAGGTACGAGCAAGCAGAAGTTGAGTTAGAAGAAGTACTTGTAAGAAGGAAAAAGAAAGAGAGCTTAGATTTAAACAGAAATAGTAATAAGATAACAGTCTGGGATCTACTGAACTGAGCGAAAAGAACTCAAGTCTTTGAAATGGTTCGCTTTAAGGGAAGAGTTGAACATATAGAGATGATTAAAAGTACTCATAATAAGACAAGAGCAGAGATAGAGTTTAAAACAAACACAAATGATGCTGAAAGAAGGAACGAGATTTGGTGTTTGCTTTTTATGAACCAAATACTGGTAAGAGTAACAACAGGTACTAACAACTTAGATTTGCTTTGCACAAGGAATAGATTTAGCAAAAGACTAGTAGACTTACCTGAAAACACAAATGAGATCCTACTATGGAGACAAACTAAAAGATCAGGAGCTAGGGCCCTACATATATTTAAAAACTCAGACAACAACAATATGAGAAGTGCAACGTTGTACTTCGAAAATCAGAAAGATATGATGAATGCTTCAAGATTCTCAATGTACTACTACAATAATAAACTAAGATGATCAGATGAAGAACATCAAAAAGCAGAAATGCTACCAGAAAAACTAAGGACGAAGAAACATACAGAGCCCAGTGCATACCAAAAAAGAAGTGAAAAGAGCTTAGGTAAGAGAAGAGAAGATGATGTGGACCATAAAGGAGAGTGCTCAAAGTTCGTACAAGAAAGAAAGTGGAAAGAAGAAAGACTACATCCAGAAGCAAAAAACAAGAAAAAGCAGGGGAGAAAAGAAAATAACAACTACCAAAAAGAAATTAAAAGGAATAGAGAGACGGAATTAAACAGACAGATGTATTCTGAAGATAGTGACAGGTCTATAGAGTATATAATGCAGGTTGTTCAAGATTTTGAGGAAAAACTCAGGGAGCTAGGACTAAAAGCTCCAAATCGCTCCTGATTTTCGCACCAGTTGAATTAAAAGAAACTCATATTGCACAAGAAGGAAAACTTATGCAACAGAGAATGGGAATACAAAAAGAAAACTACAAAAGAGAAGACATAGGAACAACAGAAGGAAGTATTAGAGCTATAGAGATTAGAAAAGGAATTAATATAGCGGTACATAACATCAACGGATTAAAAGGCAATAGACATAAATTAGAAATATTAGTAGACAAGTTCGAAGAAGAAAGGTATGATATAGTAGGAATAGTCGAGACAAATATATTAGAAAAAGAAGGGTGATATATAATTAGTCATAGAAAAGAGGTAGATAGTTTTTGGACTAATGCAGAAAAAGGGAAAAACAAGGGTTCAGAGATAGGTGTACTAGTAAGTAAAAATTGGTCTAGGCATATAGAGCAAATCAGAAAACATAGTGGATACTTGCTAGAGGTGCATTTCTTCTTCAGGCAATTAGAACTAGTAGTTTTTATCGTATATATGGCTTCAAATAGCCTACCAAGAAGGAAAGAGGTACAAAGAACAATAATGAGAGAAGTAGCTCAAAGAAAACCAAACATGCATTTTATTGTAATGGGCGACTTTAATCATATTGTGCAACCAAGTATCGACAAAAGCAATGAAACAAACAACAACTTCAAAAAGCTGCCACTTCATGGTTGGATGACAAAACAAAACTTTTTCGACACTTTTAGAGAGCTGTATCCTAATAAAAAAAGCTACTCATGGAGTAACGGAAAAGATAGCACAAGAATAGACCAAATTTGGATATCAGAAAATCTAAATTTTGGTCTTAAAGAGGCTTTGATCGAAGAGATGAGTACAGAAACAGGTAGTGATCATAGCTTAGTTACAGCAGAAGTACTACTAGATCATCTGGGATATAAAAGTAGCTTAGCGCAAACCAGGAAGAAAGGGGTCAAAAGAACAATTTTCCTCTATGACAAAGCAACAGAAGAAAATTAGAGCGAATACAGAACTAAGCTACAGCAGTTGTTAGAGAAAAAATTAAATACTAAGCTATGGTCAGAGGAGCTCGCTAGTAAGAATGGCGACGGAACCCTAGATACTATAGATCTGGATAAGGAATAGGACAACATAAGTAGCAGTATCAAACAGGCAGCTGAAGATAAGATCCCTCACAAAAAAGTGCTAAACTCAGGATGTAACAGAGCTCCGAAAAAGATCCGCTCAGAATTACTTATAGCAATAAGTAGTCTAAGAAAGCTAGTTAGAAAATGTAAAAGAGAAAAAGGAAATATTAGAACGAAGGAAGAGCAAAGAGAATTAGAACAAGAGATCAAGAAAATAAACCAAAAGACAGAAACAAGTATTGAAATAACAGGGGAGATATGAAGCGAGCAAATACAGGAAGAACTTTCTAGATGGTGGACTGTTTTGAAAGGTAAACTTGTAGCAGAAAATAGCACAATAAGCAGAGTGGAAATAAGAGAATGTGTAGATCGCAGATGCGAAATGATAAAAGATAACTAAAGAAGAATGATTAATAGTCTGCTAGAAAAGCCTTTTAAAAAAGTAGTAATCGATAGACTACTTACAGACGAAGAAGGCGATAGAGAACTATGCAATTGTCCAGATGAAGTACTCAAAAGAACAGCTCAGCACTTCAAAAGACAATTCAAAAAAAGGAACTTCTAGCAAGAAAAAATCTTG
>CAJVPM010000413.1:0-17662 GCA_910592325.1 Scutellospora calospora | reverse complement strand
ATAAAAAAGATAATAATTAAAGTTATATAAAAATATTAATAAATATTTATTTCAAAATATTAGAAAGGTATTTTATTATGATTTTTTAGTAGAAATATAGCCGCAACTCAAAACCGAAACCATTATAAATCTTAAAACTATTAGCTGGAATTTCATAGTTGTGTACATATATAAAAATTACATACTTTTAGCAAATATAACGAATTATACTACATATTTAATAAAAATAAATTAATTATGTAATTAATTTTGACATATATTTTAGACTTGCGGCACTTTTGGCTCTTGCGGCATTAATTTTGGCTTGAGGTACTAGCTTTTAGTTTAGGCATAAATTCCGGCTTTAGGATTAGTTTAGGTATAAATTTTAATTTTAAGCAATGCCACAAGCCATAGTATAGGTAGAAACTATGCCAAAATAGTTTCTACGGCATGTATATTGAAAACTAATTGAGTAATTTCGATATCAAAGTTAAATAGATAAAAAATATTTGAAATCTGTGTAAAATATTCTTGGAATTATCTAAATTATCTAACAATAGTGATACTCTTTGGAATTTTGCGAGTAATTTATATATTTTTATGAATGATATTGAAATCGGTATATATTTTTTAGTATCATTGTTAAAATCTTGATTCATACGTATTGCGATTATTCCAACTAATTCTTAATGCGGTGATATAATTTTCGGTGAGTGCAAGTATATTATTACACGTTGTATTAAACTTGTTTTTCACATGCCCTGTTGAATTTCCTTCTCATGAGATTCGTTTATCATTGTGTTTTACAATGATCTGGTCATTTGATCATTGTTATTGTTCGTCTCAGAAGCTGTCCTTAACCTATTCGTTATTCACCCCTAACCCGTGCATAACCATCTTAACTGACCATGTTCTTGTTACATCCATGACTAAAAACTAACAATAAAGAGAAACACATTTCAATAATCTCTTAATTGAAAATTTAATACAGAAATTTCAAATTAAGTATTTACTTACTATTCTCTATTATCCATAAACAAATAGATTAGTAGAATGATTTAATAGAACATTATGTGAATCTTTAGCTAAATTATCAAATAAAGATACAAAATAGGACAAATTAATACTTTCAGTTTTATTTTTTTATAAAAGTTCTAAGCATATTACAATAAGATTTATTTTCTTTTTTTTTGCTTATAACTGAGAATTAAAATTACTTATATTTAATTTTCAAGAAGTTTTAGAAAAAATCTTTTAACAAGATTATATAGTCTTGCAGAAGATTTACTTATTAAAAAAGAGCAAGCTAAAAGATCATTGAGAAATCTTAACAAAGACAAAAATTTTACTAGGATAAAAAGCTAAAAAAAGTTAGAAAAATATTTGAAAAAAACAAGTTTTGTGTTATGATGTTACTTATGATAAATATTTTATAGAAAAATTTTTGTCAAAATAGAAAGGACCTTATTTTTTTTTTTTTTTTTTAAGGCCACTTCCTTGGCCAATTAGATTTTATTAGTTTGTTATTATAGAACTATCACATAAAAAGTTTCCTAAGGTTTTACAGTTACATGATGAGTATACAACAAGCCACATATACAACTTTAGTTATTGTCTAATTTAAGTAGTCTGCCATACAGATAATTGACTATCTGTTGGTTCTACACTATGCTGCCATACTTGTAACCTGCCTGTGAGTTACCTATTTAAACACTCTGATCATTAACCCTTTCCTTTTATCTCAAACTAATATCACCACTATATCCAACTGCTTAAACCAGTTGACTTACATGCAGATCCATTTACCACATAGCTTAGATCTTCTTTGAGATATATATTGCCCAACAAATTGTGAGCTGCAGAGTTCTAGCTAACCTTAGAAGTAATTTCTACCAGAGTAGTCATGTGCCTATTTCACAGATTTATCTGGCTTAGACCCTTATCGATATTTATATGAACTCAGTTCCTGCTGTAGCCATCTACCAGATATAGTTCTCCAAGTTCTAGCTGGATATTTCATGAGGAATATCCTTCTAATTTAGTTAGCTGCCAAGCCAAGTTGGTGTTGCTGCTATGTAAAGCACTAGGCTGTATTATATAGCAGACTTACTCATACCTATTGATTTTACATTCTTTATACTCAGGTTTTTTACTAGATCAGGTATTAACTAGCTTAACTATCAAAATCTATACTACTTCACCAAACTCAGGATTTCTACTATGCAAATCTTCTGTTTGTAGATCCTATCAAGATTTATTTATACAATATAACTCGAATATTGTGTTACATTTCTAATGTCTAATTGATATTAGTGCAACATAGTTTACAGAGTTGTAATCTCCAAAAATGAATAGAGTTTACTGTAAATTAGATACAAAGGTCTGAGTAATTATTCAAATTCATTGACAGTAGGATTTGAACTCCAGACCTCTTGCATAGCAGTCTGGCAATCTAACTACTATACTAAGATTACCAGACCTTAGAAAAAACATTATTTTATCTATTATAAGATAGTACAAGATATATACAAACTTTGTACTATAAAAGAATAAATCCTAGAAATTTTAATTAATATCTATTTATTGAAAAAGTACTATTCTTATTAATTATAAGACCCTATTATTATTATATAGAATATTTTATTTTTATTTTACTTTTATTTTTATTTTTATTTTTTTTATTCTTAGTTTAGTTATACTATAGTTTACCTTTTCAAAAATAACTACTATTGTAGAAATTATTAAACAAAAGCTTATTCAAACAGAATCTGTTAATATAATTGTAGAACTTCTTTTCTATTATCATTCAGATAAAACAAGAAAAAGTTAAAAAGTCTACAAAGAACTTAGAAAAATTGTAAGACTCTAAAATAATAGAATTAAGGCTTTATTCTTTATCTATACTTATTATCTAGAAGAACTTTTTAAAACAAACTAAAAAAGCTCTTATCTCAATAAACAATTTTAGTTAATCTTCTAACAAAATATTATAGAATAGTTTCTATTTAAATATACAAGCTCTTTGTATTAAATAGACAAGAAAAAGCTATCTACAAACAAAGTTCTTAACTTTAATAATATTAAGAGTCTTTACTCAACAAATCTTATAACCTTATATTAATTTCTTGTAAAACTTTAAAATTAGTTTAAGAGAATATTAACCTATAAAATATTAAAAAAAAAAATAGAAAGACCTTATAACTCAACGCTTCCTATTAATTATTTGTACCAAAATTTATAAGAAAACAAATGTAATATTTGATATAAAAAATTTTTTATTTAAATCATATTCTCTACAAAGAATACTGTTAACAAAGTGAGAAGTTTAGCTAAGAAGATAGTATAAATAAAAAACTTTAGTCTTTCACAGTTTTAATAGAAGTCAAACTTTTTTTCAGTAGACTCCTCTATACTATTTAGCATCTAAACTAGAAAAAAAGATGTTTCTAGTAGTATAACTCTTTGGTAAAAAAGACTTATTTAGAAAAGTTTGAATATAAAATTTGCAATACATTTTTTAAATATAAAGTTAGAATACTTGTACTCTTGTTCTTTTTCTTTTGGTCTTCTTTCTCAAAAAGTGAAGAATTTAGCTTACTTCTTCCAAAAAATCTGTATAATACAACTACATTTTTTTTTAATTTTGTTGTTATATAACCTTATATGAAGATAACAAATATATGAAGTAGCTTATTATTGTATATAAACAAAACTGAATTTAATATATAAAGAGGATATACAGAGATATACATTTTTATTTGTCATATAGCATAATATTTTTAATTTTTCACCCTTTCAAGAAGTACTTTTCTTTTTGTTTTTTAGTATATATATAGGTTTTTTAACTTGTTAACAAGTTTTTCTTACTATATATTATATTCAAATAATATATAGTATATTCTTTTTATTATATATAATAAGTTTAAACTTTTTTATATCTTGAGACTAGGTATTAACTACTTTTAGCTTAGTACAAATTAGATTAGAAAGGATTTAGAATCTTGATATTAGGCTAGGAGTTGCTATTGTTGATCAAATTCTAAAGAATCTGTCTATATAGATCAAGATTTTTGTAATAAAATGAATTTTTGTAGCAGATTGAATTTGGATACTTTTGAGGTAGCTGAGTTAGTCTAAAACAGTTTTAAGAGAATTTATTTTGTATATTTGTATATTAGAATAGTCTTATAGTTATATTTAAGCTTTCTTTAATAAAGTAATAGCAAGATTATTCAAGTTATAGAAAAACCTTATAACTTTTAATCTACTAGTCTGAATTAGATGAAATAGATACTATTAGAATTAGCTTATTAAGATATATCTAATAAGTTAAAAATTAACAAAATTCAATGATTAGATTCTGCAAAACTCAAGTTCTAGCTTTTTATAATAATCTATATAATCTAATTAGCTAAGCAATTACTATACAAAATTTATTATATTTAATATATTTATAACTTATAGTTTTTAAGATATATTTATTATTTATCTTATAAATATTATATATTATATATTATATTTATTATAGATTTTATACATATATTAGTTATATTATATTTTTATTAGTAATAGTTATAACATATATAGCTTATATAATATATATAGCTTATTATATTTCTAATTTTTTGTAAAGTATAAAAATAATACATATAGATCTTGATTTTAATATCAAGTTTTCATACTTATTCACAAATAAAATACCTTTCTAATATTTTGAAATAAATATTTATTAATATTTTTATATAACTTTAATTATTATCTTTTTTATAATTACAAATTACTAAAAATCTTCTTTATTAAGTTTTATAAAAATACTCTATTAATTTTAACAAAATATTGTAATTATTTGATATTATACAAAGTATTCTCTATCATTAGTTACTCTAGCTAGTTACTATCTTTAAAGAAGTAAAAACAATGTAATAATATATTATATGAACTATATATACAACAATTATTAATAAAAAATATATAGTATAACTAATATATATATATAAAATATATAATAAATATAATATATAATAAATATAAGATAGGTAGTATATTCATACTCTCTCTGCTGATCCTCTGTACACAAATATACATAAATAAAAACTCTTAGTTACAAGAAAAACAACTTAAAAAACAGTACTTGCAACCTTAAACAAAAAGAAGGAGAACCAAGAGAAATACACAGTCTCTTAAGAGGCTGAGACCTCAGAAACAAAGGCCAAGAAGCTATAGAAAGAAAACTCAAAGAACTGCAAGTTTTTGTTTTTCTACAAATATTTTTTTAGAGAATTGCACTTGACCCTGTTATGTAGATCTATTTGGTTACACTAAAAAGAAAATTCATAATAGAGTACAAACAAAACAAACACATAAAAAGACACATGATAAGTAGATATACAAACAAAACAAAACAAAACAAGAGAATAATCATATAAAGTTAAAAACAGAAAAAGACTCCGAAAGAAGATTTAGAAAAATAGAAGCTACAGCAAAACAGATATATAAAATAAGAAAAATGCTAGAACTATTTCAAGAGAAGAAATTAACTAAGGCTGAACTAGAAAGTTGCATAAAAATTAATGATACATCTGTTAGAGTAGCTACAGAATTAGCTAAAGTAACTAGAAAAAGTATGCATGAGTTTTTAGTTATAGAAAATATATGAAAGATATTTGAAGAACTAGATATAGAAGAAGCAAAACTCTGTATTATACTTATCAAAAAAGAAGAGTACATACAACTAATACAACAAAAGATAGATACAAGATGAATAGAATCACTTAAAGCCAGAAATATTAATAAGCAAAAACAACAAAACAGAAAAACAATTCTAAAAATTAGCTTACAGATAAAAGAAACATTCAAGAAAGCCTTTTCAAGAAAACAACTAAGAAAAAAGAAAGTTACAAGAGAAGAACAAGAAGAAAAAGAAAAAAAGACTATAGAAGAACCAAAGGAAGAAACATAGAAAGAAGAAAAATAGAACTGGTCTTAGAAAAACTTAAAGAAGAAACAAGATCAAGAATACATAAAGAAAATCAAAAAAACTAAGAAGGTAATGAAAAAAGAAAAAAGGAAAGACAAAATAGATTCAAGAGAAGAGAAAAAAGAGAGAAACAAAATTAGATCTTAGTAAAAGAAGAATAGAAACTCGCAACCTTTGGAAGAATTGAAAGAAGAAAAAGAAAAGTCAAGTAGAAAGATACAAGTCTAGAGAAGAGTCTCAACTAATCATACCAAGAAGTAACCAAGAAGAAACTCGAAGAAACTCAAAAAAAGATATATAAAAAGTAGAAAGAAACTAGATAGAAAGAAGACCTTCTTTTTAAACTAACGATTTGTAGATAAATTTTGTAGAAGAGTTTGGAAAAAAAGAAGAAAAAGAGAAGAACATTACAAGATGAATACTAATAGATGAACTGAAAGTAGAAGTAAAAATTATAGTTTAAAGAAAATTTAGAAGAAATTAAAGTTGTTCAGAGGAAGGAGGGTATTTTTGATAATAAGATATAAAGTAGTCATAATAGGCTATGGCGTTTATACTTAGAGAGTTGTAGTTATATAATTATAACAATAGCAATCTAGTATAAAGGTCACTATGGCAGATCGCACATAGGTATCTATAGGATAACTGGGTGAGTTAAAACTTAAAAAATTAGACATTGAAGGGTATATAGCTATTCAATGATGTTTTTCTTGTACAAAAACAAATCTAAATAAAGTTTTGGCATAACTGCTGAATTAAAAAAAAAAAAGATAGGTAGTATATATTTTTTTAAAACTATATATTATAAATATACTATATATAATAAAATTAGCAAATATTTAATCATTTTATAATAAAGGCTTTGACTTCTTATTATAAATAAAACTTATAATTAGCACAAAAAATAATATATGCAAATTTGTATTAAAATATATAATTTATTATATTAAAACTGAAAAAATATACTAAAAAGAATAAAAGGATTCTTATAAAAGATATAAAAGAATGACTCAAATTTCAGATTCTACAGAAGAATAATAGAAGTAGCCAAATTAAATCTTAAGTCAGACATATTGCATATGCTAAATAGTATATTATAATTACTAGTGCTGGTATTTCTCGTAGTAGTAGCATACCTATAAGTAATCTCTAATTTGATTTTTTTTTGCATTTTATGTCAATTGAGTTGATTAAGTTAGTAATTCTTAAAGTATTTAATCTTTTCATAGGCTTGTTAAAGGATTAATTATAAATTCTGAACCAATTGCCACTTATTTTTTTATAAAAAAAATTAGCAGATATGAACAAATTAAAAGAGTATATATACAAAATATAGATAATCTCGAAGAATTAATAAGATTAGATGTAAACTGGCAACCCAAAAAAGTTAAAAATTGTCAAGTCAAGTAATTCAGTTGAATGGAATTATGCAAAGTTACGATGTGGCTAAATTCTTTTGCAAATTTGACAGTGTTAATTATGTATTGCAGTAGTAAGAAAAATAAGTAATATTCTATTTAAATTCAGAGTAAATTTTCTTTCTTACTTTGCCGCAGAGTATTTGATTAAATTTCTTTGGTCAATTTAATCATATGGGCTGCCTTCAATAGAAATCAAGCAAATCTACATTTGAAAAAAAATCAATACCTTAACTTTCAAAGCTTATATATCGATGAATTTTAAAGCTATCTTAATAGATTAATATTCAAAAGAAAGCGTACGATCTAAGCTTTCTTTTGAATACTAGATAATCAAGATAGCTTTAAAATTCATCGAGATATAAGCTGTGAAAGTTAAGGTATTGATTTTTTTTCAAATATAGATTTGCTTGATTTCTATTGACGGCAGCCCATATGATTATTTGATTTTGTTGTGTTTGTGCTTGTGACTAGTTAATAAAACTAATATAAGATTTAACATGTTTTTAATAACGTATCAAAATTTGTCATCATAGAAATTTCAATTATGTCATTTGACCATATCTTTGGCCAATTAACTTGGATCGAGGCAGCTATGAACTCCAGGCGTACATGTGTTTTCTTTGTAAACCATAAATTTTTCTTGCGTTATATAGAAACAATTGAATAATATTACATCGATATCCAAAATTAAAAACAATTAAATGATCTACATATGCACCTAAATTTTCAGAAATAAAGGCGAATTGAAAAACAAAGAAATATACATGCTAATAAGATTTGAAAGGTAATTAAGTCAAGGAAACATTTAAATTGATTATATACAGTAAAATTACTTTTTTAACAATTAAAATTAGTAAGCTTCATTTTACACAACTGATTTTTTTCCCCATAAATAGAAATATTTATACACGATTTTTTTACGATTTACAGTAATACAGATCTTATTTCTCTGCTCAAACAAAGTTTGTTTATAAAAATAATAATTATGAACATTTCACAGTTCACAGATTCTGTAAGTGTTCGGATACGGTACTATTAAATATAGTTCTTGTGCCCTTCCATGCATTAAATTTTAATAGTGCTTGCCAGCACTTGCAGAACTTTTTATTAACCACATAGATTTATTCCGAAATCATGTATGAATTAACTATAAAAGGAAAAATAAATACATATTCCCGGCACACAAAAAATTGATCTAATTGTTGATCAAAGTAAGAAATTATACGTAACGGTAATGAATTTTCGGAAGTTATTCCTTCAAATTATCCAAAATAAGCATATTAATAGTTAATTGCAATAATTCTAGTCAAAAATATGTCGTGATTAATTTTATAACTTACTAGAATGTTAATCTTTCAAAATGATCTAACTGAGACATGGAAAAAAACAGATATAAATTCGAGGTGTAAAAACTGAACTTTACGATAATTTTGTAGTTGCGCTTAATTGTATTCTCACTACATTCCCTTAAGCCCTTCAATATCATAAATCCGCTAACATTACTATTCGATTTAAACTTTCTAAAGCTCTTTATAGCTTTAAACCTTTTAACAAACTCTATCGCTTTAATTCCTTTAATTCTCCAATACATTACAACAATTTAAACCCATTACCCTTCGTAATCATGCTTGCGACTAAATTCCTATATGCTGTAATTACCATTGTATCCGCTTTCATCATAATTGCGGACGCAAAATTATGTCGCACTAACGCAAACCTTAACATCCGTGCAAGTCCATCTACAAAGGCAAAGATTGTCCGTGTTGTTACTAAAGGTTCTAATGTTGATATTACTTGTCAAACTACTGGCGATACTGTTGACGGCAAAAATACTTGGGATAAATTATCCGATGGTACATATTGTTTTGATTCTTACATAAATAATGCTGTTGGTCTTCCGCGTTGTGATAGTCACCCAGCACCACCACCACCACCTCCTGCCAATAATGGTGGTGCTCCAGCTAATAATGGTCAACTTAGTAATGATGGTTTAAACTTTATAAAACAATCTGAAGGATTCAGGCCTGATTTTTATGGTGATTCTGTGGTAATTACATTTACATATTTTTATTATATTATAGTATTATCAACCGTTTATGTTCCTGTTAAAAAATATATATATCTTTTATGTCATTTTAGAAAATTAAGACCATCGGTTATGGTCATGCTTGTCATGCCGATCCAAACCACTGTAATGGAATTCACGCTCCAATCACTCCTGCACAAGGAGAGGCTTTACTTAGAAGTGATTTGGCCTCTAAAGAAGATTGTGTTAAGAGATATACCTCATATAATATTGATTCAAATAAATTTTCTGCTCTAGTTAGTTTTTGTTTTAACCTTGGATGTGGTGCATATGAGAATTCTTCATTACGTAAAAAGCTTAATGCTGGTGACATAAAGGGAGCTGCTAATGAGTTTCTTTTATTTAATCGTGCTGGTGGCAAAGTAGTTCCAGGTTTAACAAGACGTCGTGAAGCTGAAAGAAATTTATTCTGCAAAAGTGGTGGTTGTTAAAAAAAAAAAAAAAAAAAAAGTCCTATTTAGTTAATTCATTTCAGGATTTATAATTGTTTAATTTATTTGAAATTATAATTGTTTAATTTTATAGAGGCTAGTATATTAATACTTTATTTTTAAATTTACATTATTCTTAGTAATTTATAAAATATATATTCGTCCTAATTGTTACTACTAAGAATATATTTTTTAGATACTTGTTTATGAGTAAATTAAATATCTAAATACAAATAAAGATTTGTCATAACAAAAAATATATTAAAAAATTAATTTTAAAGTATTTAATTATAAAAAATTAATATAAAAGCTTTTTATTTCTTATATTTCATTATTAATTGTTTTATTTATTTGAGATTGCTTCAATAGTAAATTAAATTAAACATGATAGTATATAATCTCAATTGAGTGCAATTCCTCTTTTCATTAATCTGTGCTCTTATTTATTAATTTATGACTTTAAGAAATCTGCTTGTGACTTCGTGCTGTCATAATATGTAATTAGCTAATAATCCGTGTTTTGCATGATTATTTCTTGATGTGATACGATTAAATTATCGTTATGGCTTTACCATTTTAGCATAATTAACAATCTAAACTAAATTATAAAATAATTTTATACGTAGTATTAGTTTGTGAAAGAGTGATAGCTAGTGTAAGAGTGACAGCTAGTGTGCTTAACATAGCATAGTAAATTCAGAGTCTACCGTTTCTTACAGCAGCCGGTCCGAAAAATTCCGAAATGTACGCAAAATAAGAAAAAAGTTTCCGAAACGTTCCGAAATATAATACTTCACAGGAAATTTGTGCACCGGTAAATTTCGAATCCTATTTAAATACAGGTCAGGTCTTTTAAGACCATAAAATGTATAAAAGCACAGGTTATCACAAGGAATAAAACGAAGAGTTTTTATCCTTCTTCATGAAGTAACATAAAAATAGTGATTTGTCTTTCCTTTATTCCAACTATTATTAATTTAAATCCCACCTGGATGTTATCGCGTCCAATCTGAGTTACATTGGAGCTAAACCTGAATATATTGTGTGCTGCTCTCCCGCAATTGTGAAAGTATTTCATTATAGTCAAAGCTTCATTATATAAAGTTGTATGCATTAACACGAGGGCTAGCATGATAGCACGAAGCCAGGTTGCATTTTTCTAGAAAGAATGTTTTGAATGTATAAATGTGGGAATATCTTTGATTAAGAAAAAGAAAGACTTGTTTCTAATAATAAAGCAATTTAGAAATTATGATATATCTGAAACCCGATATATAAGACAACGGTTTTATAATCATAGATTATTCATGATAACGTGACTAACTCTATAATAAGGTTGAGAGTCGGGAAAATAGCTATTGGTGAAAAAACTGTACTGTACGATTACTCAAATAAACTATAAATACAATAGTATCATCCTGTATTAAATAATAATCGTACAGTATAAAATATCTATATCCGAACAGGGGCACAGATTTTTTTTTTTTTTTGTATAATGAGTAACGTAAGTGCAGTTCAGTATATACTGAAGAAATAACTTCCAATTTTATCATTCTCAATAACGATTTTAGTTTCGAATAATTTAGGCTTGTCGGCGTATTATTTCTATACTAGAACATAAGATTAAATCTTATCGTTATACAGAAATATATTCCTAAACTTAAAACATTACATTCCCAATAAACAACTTGCTTATTGGCGTATTATTTCTAAAAAAAGAAATCAAAATTCTTAGATCTCTCGCTCTGCACAATACGCATAAAATACCATATATAATAATCTTGTGTTATAAAATAAATATCGATATGAATTTTCTTTATCAATTCCTGCTTGGGCTAATCCCATTAAAAGTTGTCATGCTTAAAACCTGATTTTTTTTTCAATAATACTATATCAAGTTTTGTAAGACAAAGTGTTTATAACATAAGCGCATAAAGAATTTTCATCTTGCATATTAAAATTCTATATCGATATTATTTAATTAAATTTAGTAAATTTGAATTACGTGTAAGTGCATACCACTTTACAGATCATATTTCTAAATATGTATTTGATAACGATAATATTTAATAATATCAGATATAATGCAATTTTTATTCGCATTCACATGTGTGTGAATTGGAAAATTCTGTATTACACAATGCCAAGTAATTATCGTTAAAAGTGAAGGCCCTACAATTTTTGTTAAATTATTCGTATTGTTTACATTACAAACAAATCAAAGCTTCAAGCGTAACGGTAATATTATTGATTATTCCCAGAATAAATTATTAATTATTATTAAAAAACGTATAAAATCCTGCACTTTTTTTTTTTTAAAAAAAAAAATTATATAATTTTAATCTGAATACGTACAGTACATCAATATTAGGAAGATCTTGTAAAACATTAATCTCTTCATCGGAATATTTTTTTTAAGATAATAGAATAATTCCAGGTAAATACAAAATAACTTTATAAATTTGACAATTTTAATAATAATTTTTTTTTTTTCAAATATAAAAAGATTATGGAAGACACTAAATTTATTCTTTCAATTGACGGAGGTGGGATTCGAGGTATCATACCTGCCAAAATCATCGCTTATATCGAAAAAACTGTAACTGAAAAAATAAAAGAAGAGAATCCTGAAGTTAATATAAAATGTGCAGATTTATTTGATATCATTGCTGGTACATCAACAGGTTCTATACTTGCCTTATCACTAACAGTGCCTAACGATAATAATCGACCCACATATGATGGTGAATTCATGGTGAAGTTTTATAAAGAGAATGGAAATCATGTCTTTCCTAGTTTTTCCACTTTTAAGCATGTCACTAAGGTATTGAAGAGTGCCGAGGAGCTCATGTCTAAAACAGAAAATTTAGTTGAAAATTTTGTTACCATGGGACGCAGTATTGAACAAAAAATTACCAAATCAAATGAAACAGAGAGCAAAGTAGAAAAAAGAACTAGTTTTTTTGGATTAGGATGGCTTATGGGTGGATCCGGAAATGAAACCAAGAATGAAATCGTAACCAAGAGTAAAACAGTTGATGAAAACAAAGATAAAATCAAAACCACTGATATAACTGTGAGTACAACTGAAGAAACTGAAGGGGAAGCAACTTTGGGTTTAATCAAACCGAAATATACTCCTGATGGTCTTGAAAGTTTATTAGAAACTTATTTCGGAGAATCTAAAATCAATAAGACTGTAAACGATGTAGGAATATTTATTACAGCATATAATATTACCTCTTGTGAACGTACTTTTTTTACCGAAAAAGATGACTTTCGCATTCAAGATGTTATACGAGCAAGTTCTGCCGCTCCTACATTTTTTCCAGCAAAAGAAATATCTTCAAATTTGTATGTAGATGGCGGTGTTTTTATGAATAATCCAACTACCAGAGCATATCTCGAAGCAAGGAAAAGGTTTCCAAAATCAAAATTTGTTGTAGTTTCCCTTGGTACTGGATACTACAAAACTTCTTTAAATGATCTCGGAAATTCCGGTGCTCTTCAATGGTTACTACCCATAATTGATCTTTTAATGGATGTGGAAGTCGCAAATCATGATGATACAATGAAACTTTTGGCTGAACTCGATGGTGTAAAATATTATCGAATTCAACCGAATTTGGATGAGAAACCTAATATGTCTGATGTTTCAAAAGAAGAAGTCGAAAAACTTACTAATTTAGGCGATGAAACTATTAAAGATCCTACTTATAAATTAGATGAAATAGTTGATTTGCTTGTTGATAAATGTAAAAAGAAAAAAATCTACCCTACTGTAAATTAATGTACCACGACATAGTATATATCAATTGAATGTTATACGTAATTATATTATTCATAGGAATCCTTTTTTTTTTTTTATAATAAATAGGGTTATATTAGTATTTTATGTAATTAAATGAAACCTTTTGATTGTAGTGTACTTCATGTGACTAATTCACCTGCATCTTTGAAATTATAATTGTGAAAATATTAGGTTACTAATTTTTCCTCAGGGTAACTATCCAAAAGTACGCACATGGTGTATTCAAATTAATTTTAGATGTTATCAGTTCTTATAGTAAAATTGGTCAATGAAATTTTTTTATTATAGCATGAAGCATGAGGATTCACTATCGGAATACACAAAAATTTGATTAATAATATAAATACTGAATAATTAGTACGGCCAATTAGAAGTTGGGGGTAAATTAGTAAATTCGAAGCATGAAAGGTGGTTTCTTAGGCAAAATTTTAAACGGACGATTCCCAGTGTACAAACAAAATTTTTACTAAATTTGAACATAGTAATTTAGTGTATTATGACGCTTTGCAAAAAATAGGCAGATTTTAGCAGATATTTTGATTCTCCGAAATTTTAAAGATTTTAAACAATATATACAATTGTTTATTGAAATATATAATTACCACCATCACAAAAATCATAGTGTCACACTTTATTGCAAGGCGCCATAAGCAGGCACTAAGTTTGTGTAAGTTTCTGAAATTAAAATTACACGTAATTTTTGATAATGTGAATAATTTTGGTGTACAATTATTTATTAAATACGTTAGCGCATTATGGCATAGAGTGAATAATTGACCGAGATTGGTCAGGAACGGCAAAGACATCCCGAGAAATTTGCAGTATTATTGCGCTGGGAGTCGCCGCAGGATTGACAAGCCGGTGGTTTTCCGTTTTGCCGAGGCAAGCCGGCTGTGAGCAGAGACATGTAGGCTAGTGATGGGCGATTACTTATTGATTAGATTAGTATTAATAGCAATTATTTATGAAAATCGATAACAAATATTAATTAACCTCATATTTGCGTCAGTGATAAGAAATTGATTTAAAATACGTATTTCTAATCATGACGTTGTAATTACATATTTAATAATTATAAAACAATTTTTTTTTTTTGAAAAATTTTTTTTGTAACAATTCTTACTATGCCAAATTGGCCTGCTCCCAGTCCAGAAATTCAACACTTACTTCGTATACTTCCAAGTCAATGTAGTGGTCATCCTTTAGGCCCTCTTTGGCAAGCATTCAATCCTATTAAAGTTGATAAAAAAACTAAAGCCACATGTATTTTTTGTAAACATGAAAATCCTATATCCGGAACTGCTGCTGTAATGGGTGCACATATCAAAAAGTGTACAAAAATTCCCTTAAATGTTCAAATCTATCTTATTAATGCACAAGAATTTCAAAATCAGCAAAACAATATACAAAAAAGTTTGGAATTTTCACGATCATCATCAGATATATCAATCGATTCTACTTCAATTACACCAATTTCAAGTCAAGATTTAATAGTCACAATGTCTAATAATAATCAATTTTTATTAGATTCATATAAATCTAATCAATTATTACTAGAAGGCATGATTGAGGGTGGAGTACCTCTTTCTCTAGTTGATGCACTGAAATTTAAAGAATTTATTTATTCAATAAATTCTCAATATCATTTGCCAGCAAGAAGACAGCTTTCAAGCCATATTCTTGATAATGTATATGATAATGTTCAATTATCAATTCAAGAATTTATTAATAAATCTGATTGGATTACTATAGCAACAGATGGCTGGACAAATATCCGTCAGGATCATCTTATAAATTATATTGTAATTGGTAAAAATAGGAAATCTGAACTTATTAAAGTAAAAGATACTCATGGTGAAAGTCAAACATCAGAAACAATTCTTCACGATTTAGTTGAAGTTATGACTGAACTTGGAATTGAAAAAATTAGTACAATTATCACAGATGAAGCAGCTAATTATATTCGAATGAAAACAATATTAGTACAACAATATCCAAAAATTTTAGCATTACCATGTGTAGCTCATGAATCAAATCTTTTAGTTGGTGATATGCTAAAGCATACATATATGAAATCTACTATCACTTTAGCATTAAAAATTATCACTTATCTTCGAAAAAGTATACAAGCTATTCAATTTATTCGTGATCGTGCTTGTAATAATACTTTTCGGTTTTCTCTTCCAACACTTACTCGATGGAATTCATATTTTACATCTCTAAAACAAATTCAAGACAAATCATGATTTTTAAAAGAAATGATATATAAAAAATTTCTTTCAAAAAATAGTGAAATTATATCTATTTTAAAAAATGATACATTTTGGAGTCAATTAGAAATGATTATTCAAATTTTGGAATTATATTCTCTTGTACCTATTATTTTGGAATCTCAATATGCAACAATTGCTGATGCAGTTTACTTATGGTGTCGAATGCAAAAAATTTCTTATACAATTTATGATAACTTTCAAAATTATATTATATCTCGAATTAAATATCGTTGGCAAAGAATTTATAATCCTGTATTTTTAATTAGCTGGTTATTACATCCAAAATATTTTTTAGCAAAAGTTATTCATCCAGAACTTTTAACTTTTGTTAAAAAAGAAGCTAGCACTTTATTTAGCCGATTATTTCCAGATAAAGATATTTAAAATTTCGAATGCAGCTTATTGACTGGAACAACAAAGCTTATCCATTTAATTTTGAAGGAAATTGGGACGATTATTTAGTCAAGGATCCTGTTTATTTCTGGAATAATTTTATTAATGAAGTTCCAGAATTAGCAATATTTGCAGCATGACTTATGTCAATACCACCTACATCTGCAGATAGTGAACGATTTTGGTCATTAATAGCAGGTATTCATACTTTAAAACGTAATAGATTAACAAATGATCGGGCAACAAAACTTTCTTGTATCCGATTGCATATTTCTCAAAACAAAAATATTTTGAACCGCATTAAAAAAAATATTAATCAGTTTCAACAAGTAGACCAAACAAATACTAATACTACTAATGATTCAGATATAGCCTATAATTTGGAAACAGATTTTATTACTGAAGATGAATTTTATACTCTTCAGAATTTAGAGCAACAACTGGAAAATCCTGAAGAAATTTTATTAACAACAATTAAACATTTTGATGGATTTAATACATATGATCAAGTTTCTTATAATCAAATTATTGAAGATAGTACTTGGTCTTTTAATCAAATTGAGTATAGCACAGCACTGGAGGATTTGTTTCTTCTTGAAAAATTAGATAACATTTCTTTGAATTTTTGATTTTTTTGATTCGATTTAATTTTTTTTTTTATTGAGCAAATTTTTTTTAGAACATTTTATTTTTAGCAATATGGAAATTTTTTTAACAAATTTTCTGATCGATTATTATTTTTTAAATGAATTGTAAGCAAATTAGTTTTTTTTACTTGAATATAATAACGTATTTGGGCTATCTACTTTTTAAAAGATCTAATTCGAGTCAAATTTACAGATCATTTGGCCTAGGGAGATGACTTTTAAAATTCATCTCCTCGGCCAAATGATCTGCAAATTGACCCGAATTAGATCTAGTCCTACAATGAAATTACATTGTAACGAAACTGTACATTAAATAATGCATTGTCACATTGCACTACGTAGCATTACAAAAGTTTTGCCAGTATTAATAGATATCCATCATTATATTCGGAGCTATAACTTTTTATACTCATTTTTGCGAAGTGAGGTAGATCACGTGATCGAAAAGAGAAGCGGCCACACGAACCCGCCACAAATGCCAGGAGACGCTACACCAAGTCCGCAATAAGGCAGTTAATTAAAAGGTCGATAATCATATGCAAATAAACACAGCAGCATATGCCAGCAACCAAAAAGAAGATACACTTCACCTCCTCCAATGCAATGCACACAAAACTAACTTGCTTACTATTCTCAAAAAT
>CAJVPM010000412.1:0-17663 GCA_910592325.1 Scutellospora calospora | reverse complement strand
AGTAAGTTTTATTATCACAAATCGACACTAATTCAACTACTTTATCTAATTTATCATTTGAGCAAGTTTTATTATCACAATTAATACCAATTTGACTTGCTTATTTACTATCAGTTAAGTAAGTATTATTATTACAAATTGATACTAATTTGACTACTTAATCTAACTTACTCAACCAATAGTTAGATATAAGTCAAATTAGTGTTAATTGTGATAATAAAACTTGCTCAAATAATAAATTAGATAAAGCAGTCAAATTAGTATCGATTTGTGATAATAAAACTTACTTAACTAATAGTTAGATAAACAAGTCAAATTGTTATTAGTTGTGATAATAAAACTTGTTTAAATAATAACTAGATAAATTAATCAAATTTGTATCAATTTGTAATAATAAAACTTACTCAACTAATAGTTAAATAAACAAGTTAAATTGGTAATAACAAAACTTGTTTAAATAATAACTAGATAAATTAATTGAATTAGTGTTGATTTGTGATAATAAAACTTATTCAACTGATAGTTAAATAAGAAAATCAAATTTTTGGAAATTGAGATAATAATAAAATGGTAAATTTTATTATTACAAATTCATTATTGCTGAGTAAGTTTTATCATTTTATTACTGAATAAGTTTTATTATCACAAATCAATACTAATTCAGTTAATTTATCTAGTTATTATTTAAACAAGTTTTGTTATCACCAATTTAACTTATTTATTTAACTATCAGTTGAGTAAGTTTTATTATCACAAATCAATATGAATTCAGTTAATTTATCTAGTTATTATTTAAACAAGTTTTATTTTCATAATTAACAACAATTCGACTTGTTTATCTATCTATTAGTTAAATAAGTTTTATTATCACACATTGATACTAATTCGACTACTTTATCTAATTTATCATTTAAACAAGTTTTATTATCACACAATTGATGCCAAATCAGTTCAGCTACTTTATTTACTATATTACTATTGAACTAAATTGATATAAGTTTAACTACATATATTTTATAATCGATATTTGATATTACCAAAAAATTCTTCACTTTCTTAATTTGTAAAATTTTGAGAAGAAAAAAAGGATACCTGAAGTAGTGTAGATTCAAAAAATAACTAAGTTCTGGAACCAAAATTGAAAGATAACCTAATTTAAAGAATTGAGGAATATAGGATTAAAAAGGAAACTAAAGAAATACCAAAACCAAGATACAAGAGGATAGAATCTACTATAAAACTCTACTAACTCATCAAATCTAATATACCTTTTTCCAGTAAAGCTTACTATAGGTTATACAAGAATTTAGATTATCAAGTGATCTACTCTTTGTATTGCCCAGCAGTGTTAAAAATTCAACACAAATATGCTATGCAAGAATAATTTTTTATACAGGAATATTATTTTTGATTTTGTGTATCTGTACAGTAATTATTAATTTTATTGTATAAACAACAATAAAAATATGACAAATTTTTAATACTGCTGTTCAAATCAAGAAAGTGAAAATATATTTTTGGAAAATAAAACTATTAGTGACTGAATTGTAGGTAAAAAGGAGGTCAATTTAAGTACAATCTAGTATAACATTATTAAACTTTATTTATGTACTAAATTAATATTAATAACTTTAAATCTGAGATTGATAATAAATTGCTATTTTTTATTAAAATTAAAAACAATAATACAAAAATTTTATTTCTTTTTTCCTTTTCCTTTTCTCTTTCCTTTCCCCTCCTCCTCTTCCTTATCACTACTATTAGAATCATAGGTATAGTCATTGCTAACATAGTCAAAAACTTTGAAAACTTTCTGTCTTTTTATATTTTTTACCACATGTGGTATTTCAACATATGGAGTTTCTCTTTCATGTTTTTTACTTTCACCCTCTTAGGACTTCAAATATTAATAAGCTCAGGAGGAAACATTTTCTAGGCACTTTACATCTAGTATTTGGAACTGGCTATCATCATATCTATGGGGTTTTAATGATACAGTATAGAGCATCACTTGGTCGAGGATGTCTTGTAGGATACTTCGTAGCTATTTAATAAAATTAAAAATTTAGTATAAAAAAAAGGTTTATGTAATTTAGCGCATATGCACCTATCTAATTAACCAATCAGATCATAATATAAAATTGAAAAAAATAGTGATATTTTTAAAATATCACTTGTAGCTCAAAATTTAGCTTATGAAACTACCTTTCTTATTCTAACAAAAAAAATTACTCTCAAAATTTAGACTAGTACTCTTCGCTAAAGCGCCTACTCAACCCTAACCTAACCCTAAACTAATAAATTATTTTGGTCTCACATTATATCAGAACTTATGGAGAAATAAATTTTATCATTATGATTAAATAGATTAAATAAATTACCTCATCTGATCGCTAAGGCAAATCAAAACAATTGATATACACTTTCCTATTATTATCATATTCGTTGTCTGTATTTGTTATTTCAGAAGAGTGTATATTATTATTGCCTATCAATAACTTTAATTCAGTCATTTTATATTTATTGATACACTTATCCTTGTTGTATATAAGCTGATTTAATACTCTTAGGCATTACGCAATTTTCTATAAAAAAAAAACAAAAAAAAAAAATTAAACTACCAATACTAGTCAATTAATACAGAGCTGGTTATAGTCAGTATTCTATCAGCATTCAACTAACATTCAGCTAATTTGCTGAATGTTAGTTGAATGCTAATAGAATACCGACTATAACTAGTATACTAATTAACTAAAAATTTATCAGCTCGCTGATTATTTTCATATATCCTTTTATCAAACACATACTTTTTTATAGAGTTTTTCTTGATCGCTTGTGTACTGTGTACTAATTTATAGTACTGCTTCAATATTGATATCAATTTGGATATAGTAGACGAATATTTTTTATAAATTTCTTCTAATTGTGGTAATGTTTTTAGATGCAACTGATGTTTCTGGTCCTTCCATCATTCATTTAAATTAATATCAAATTCAGTGCCCTTATCTGATAACAATTTAAACAAATTGTTCTATAAATAATAATGAAATATTAGTATAATAATAGATATATAGATAAAAAAAAAATAAAAAAATAAATAGAGTTGAGTCAATATAAATCAAGCAAGTTTTTTTTAAGAAAATTTTTTGAAATTTTGAATTTTGAAAAATTTTATTAAAGAAAATTTGCTTGATTTATATTGACTCAATTCTAAATCATAACAAATAATTACACGCAATCCCTTTTAGTACTTCTTTTCTTCCTTAAGACTCGATGCGAATTCATCTTCCATACTGCTTTCCACCAGGTAGTCAGTCGAATAACCTGGGGTTGAATAGCCTGAAGTCGAGAGGGCCGAACCCTTTTGGGTACTTGTTGAAGATTTGGCCACATTTTGCCTTTCCCATTCCTCCTATTCATCTAATTCAAAAGTCAACCCTTCATTGATTTCTGCTAATCTTTCAATAAATGTATCACGTTCAGAAATAGCTGAGTTCAAATTGCTAATGTTGTTCTCCAAATCAGTAATTTTTTTGGCCTGCTAATCAACTGTTTCCATTAAAATTTGATTTCCTATAACAATAGGATAATAATATGACAAGAAAGATGAGTGCTGCCAAGAGAAAAACTAGACTTGAAGTATCAGACTCAACTCTTGAACAAACCTGACAAGCAATATATGACATGTAATTGAATTCAATTACATGTTATATGTTGCTTGTCAGGTTTGTTCAAGAGTTGAGTATGATAAATTATAAATTAGAAAATATAAAATTCTTACTATTTTCAAGCTCGCGAATTCTTTCCTCTAAATTTTCTTCATGAGTTTGTTCTTTTCTACTTCTAGACAGGATTTTAGCTCTTGGAAGCCGAATTTTGTGACTGGCAACCATAATCATAGGCCTTGGTTCCAGTTCTGATTATTTAATTATATTAATATTTTCTATTTCTTGTAAAAGTTGTGTGTGGAGTTATGGAAATTGCGGAGGTTGTGATGATTGCGAAGTTGAGTGTGAGGGTGATTTTAATAGATGCGATTTAGTGGGTTGTTTAGACATTATGATGATTAGAAATAGTAATGAATTAAATAAGAAACAAGATACAAAAAGACGATTTAAAGAATAAGAGTCGAAATTTATGAAATAAAGAAACGAATTAACAAAATTAATGAAATAAGGAAATGAATTAACAAAATTAATGAAATAAAAAACGAATTAACAAAATTAATGAAATAAAAAACGAATTAACAAAATTAATGAAATACAACTCTTTCCGCTGATTCTCAAAACAATATATGGAGTAAACAACTTTTTTCAAAAAACAACAGAAGCCTTAAATATTCTCTAGTTGAACAGTCTTATAGAAGAACAGCGCGTGGGATAAGCCTAGAACAATGTTCGATATGGCTACACTAGAGCAACTTTGCTAGCCAACTATAGCGGGTCAAACTTTAAAACTGCGCAAATATTTAAGAGTATATTTTCATATGAAAGAAGTAAATAAGCTCAAAGAAACAACCAAATACCAAGTTTAAACTAGGTTAAACTTGCAGCCACTCTTTATTAACTCCATATGAATACCACTTATATCTCTTCAACCACCACCTTCGAATTTTAATTTTCTATTCTCACTTTCCTAGGGAATTCAGCTCACCCCCGTTAGAAGATCGACATTTGTAGAACTTCTATTTTAGGGAAGGTGTTAGATGTTCTGATGTAAACAAGAGAAATCTCGAGTAAACAAAGGAACACGTGGTTTGTAATCACAAATCTAGTTACGTGAATAGAAACCAGAAGAGCACAATATTGAGATATATTATTATACGTGACATAATATATATATAATTTTTAATTATACTGAATATCTTTTCTTTCTTTATGTTAGTTTAGTAATCTTCTGTTCCTAGTCCTTCTACTTTTCATTCTTTTTTGTTATAGAGATTAGAAGGTTTTTAACTTGTTAGCAAGTTTTTACTCTAATACTCTATATATTAGTTTACATAGTATAGTTTCGCTATTGTAACAATTTTTACTTTTTTTACCTTGAAACCAGGTATTAACTACTTGTAACTTAGTGTCAACTAGGTTGGAAGGGACCTGGGATCTTGGTACACGGCTGGAAGTAGCCTTCGTGGATCAAATTCCGAGAATCTGTATATACAGATTAAGGTTTTTGTGAGAGAATAAACTTCTGCAGTAGATCGAACTTGGGCACCCTTGAGGTAGCCGAGTTAGTCCGAAATAGTTTTAGGAGAACTAAATTAGTATACTTGTATATTAGAGTAGTTTTTAGCTTATATTTAAGCATTCCTTAATAAAATGACGGGCAAGATCGCTCAAGGTAAAAAAAAAAAAAAAAAAATAAGGATTTCTTTCACACTTTCTCTTCGAAAACCCATTTTCTGTATCCTTTTTATAATGCCAAATTGCGTCTATTCATCATTCTAATTGATCTTGATTATATGATAAATTCTGATACCATTCATCATAATAAAAATTACTTGTAATAATTATGTGTTTGATTCTATTTAATTCTTGACTTCCTTTCACTTCTAATCTACGTTGTTGACCAGATAAAATTCTTAAACAAACTGTATATAATAATTGTGAACCATTCATATCATCTATAACAAGAATTAGTTGCCCATCATATCCATCAAACCATTTTGACCCATCTAATCTATATGCTATTTTATCATCAAATTGTTCTTGATAAGTTGATTTTCCACAATACTTGTTTCCATAATGTAACTCTACAAATAGTTTTCTATATTTTTTATATTCTTGTTCCTCAAGTTTCGTCTTCCAATCCAATAATTTTTTACCATACAGAACATAAGTTTTTGAATAATTATTTGCAATTTTATAATTTGTTACATATCTACTTTCCTTAATTTCTCGTTCAATAACTGTTTGGGCAATTGATAATTTATCTATTTTGTATTTAGAGATATAATTTCTATCTTTTAAAATATAAGCTTCTACTTGCTTTGCTGAACGAACTCCTTGGATATTTGGATGATAAACTTTATCTTCTATTTTAATATCAAAAAAGGTTTCTTTTCTTATGCGTATTTTTTTATCTAACTTAAGATAGGTATGTAAATGAGGTGTTTCATCTTTATGAGGTTCTGTAGCAATAATATAGTTACTGATATAATATTTTTTTTCTTCAGTTTTCTTGTTAATAATTCTTGTAAGATATTCTAGTAATTGTTCTTTGGTTAATTCACATTTTGAATATGTTAAAAAAAATTGAGATGAGTGTATATCAAATCCTTTTTCTTTTTTTGTTTTTTGTTTTTTAGATCTAGGTTTAGTCATTTGTAATTAATAAAACTAAATTTACATGAATAAAATTCTACTTGGTACAAAATGTACTAAATAGATATATTTTTATTAAGATTGATATTTGTTATATGTTTACATGATTCAATGTAATATAAAATATAATTTTTTGCTTTTGAAATATTAAATACTGGATGATATTTATCAATATCAAAAAATTTAATATTCAAAACATGATAAATCTTATCAAGTTTAATGTGAACATGAATATTATTATTGATAGTAATTACGATATATTCCTTAATTTTTTTTCTTTTTTTATCAAATATTTCTCGTAGATAATTCAAAATAAAGTCTTGTTTTAATTCACAATTATAGTAAACAATATAATAATATTGACCTCGAAACATCTGTAAATATATAATTTAAAATTATTTAATAAAAAAATACAAAGAAAATTCAATAATCTCCTTACCTTTTTATTGAATATCTGGCTCGAAGAGCACTATATTCATGAATAACTAGTTTGTAAAACTCTGTATTCGGATATCAAATTCCAAGATTTGATAAGAAATAATTTTAAAGCTGAATTTGGCTTCTATTTATACTTTTTTTAATTAGTAAATCTCTAAATTTTAAAAATTAAATTTTTTATTAAATTTTACATGTTTTCACGAAACTTTGATGATCTAATCATATGTGTAACCATAGAAAATACATAAACATCCAACAATTTTACATTGTATTCCATTTTAATTTATAACACAAAAACGATTTACAAATTTTAATTTCTTTAAAAATATACTCAACAGAAAATCAATTTCGGAAGGCAATTCCTGTTAGCTAATCTGCAAAATGCTACTAACAAAAGTTGTAGCCCTAATCATTTTACATTAGAATCTCTGTTTTCACATTAAACAGATTTGTTCTTGAGTAGTTATTATAATTTTTCTCTCAAAAATATATACACGAATTTTTTTTTGGATATATAACAACTTTGAACAAAGAATACTTCTGTTTCTCAAAATGAAACAACAAAAATGCTACTAAGTAAATTTGGTCGCAAGGTATTCATCTGTTAGTATCTCAAATTTCAGAAGGATTGGATGAAAACTCGTGAAATGATGCTGATTTTATGTTTGTGTATTTTTTTTTCTTTGACGTTTTGATAAAAAATTCTAGGTTGACAGGTCTGATGAACAATTCTTTCTAGCAAACATATCTTGGGGTCCTAAGTAAACTTTTAGAGGAGGTTCACAAGTTTTTGCCTACAAATTTCAGCTTATTTGGATAAGTATTCGTTGAATTATTAATTTTTTTCAATTGAAAACATATGTAACTTGCTTTTTTTATTATTAAGAAAGAAGAAATTCATTAATTTCGATACTTTGGTCAAATAAAACATGGAAAGTGACATTAATCAAGTTAATAGTGATGAGGTCAAAGAGTTTACGTACAAAATTTCAGGTCAATCGGATCAAAACTCGTGAAAAGATGCTGAATTTTGATGAAGAACGATTTTAACTTTCTTTGCAGATCAATTTTAAAAAGTTCTATGAGACACCAAAAATCGCATTTTACTCGAAATCTTATTATGACAATCGACTTTAGGCTTTTAACCAAAGATGTGTATTTCACGAAAAAAATATTAGTTTCATAAGACCACTTTGTACATTTCTCTAATAAGATTTCAAGATATTCTCGATTTTCATTGTCACAAATTTTTTTCAAATTTTCTTTAAAGTTGTTTTTTTGTTCCTATTTATTCCGAATATCAAAAATATAATATCACAAAATAAATACTAATTAAAAGTTCTGAATTATTCTGAGTATCAAAAAGTGTCCCTGAACGATTAGTAGTGTCCCTGAAACTATTTAAATTTTCAGAGACACTTTTTTTGAATACAATTTTAGGCTGATGGTTACAATTTTGGCTGACGGTTACAATTTAGGTTAAAATTATCCTCGTGAGCTCACGGCGCAACTAGTACTTGAGGTTGTTGACCTGGTTCACGAGGTGTCCTGTGTCCATTTTTTGTAGTACAAAAAAAGTATCCCCAAATACATGTCCTTATAGGAATCTTATATAAGAATGTGTCAATCATTATATTAATTTTAATATATAACTAATTACTAATATTATTACTTGAATTGCTTTTTCTTTTAACTACTCATGCTAAACCTATTCTATCTAAACTAGTCTTATTACTACTACTTCATAATACTTCATCTGTATAATATTCAATAATCTTCTCCTCTTTTAATTTTCTATATGCAATCATTAGCTTGTCTCTAATCTTTCTGTTTTCTGCTATTTTCTGTATGATTGTTTCTTCTATGCTATTTGCTGTTATTTTGACTGTTACCTCCTGGTTAAGATCATATTTATTGTATATTATGTCTTCTTCTGTATAGGCAAATAGTAGTACTTTCAGCTCTACTTCGTTTTCATTTCTATTCTTAATACTGACTACTTGATACTATTCTTTATGTTTGATGTTAATTAAACAGGTATTGTTATTATAACTTCCTAGTTTACACTGGTAATATTTAGTAAAAGAATTTAGTATCTTTTCTGTTTGGCTTCTTATGTTCTAGTACTCAACTACAATTTTTTTCTCTGTTTTTCTTACTATTTTGCCTATATGAAAGTAGTTTTTCTTTTTAAATAAGGTCTACTCTTTTTTCCTTCTATCATCAGATACTTTTTGCAGTTAGATCTTTATTGCATTTTTGTTAAGATTGCTCATTTTGTAAATATTCTGTACTTTTCTCGAATTGCTTTTTTAAACACTTTTTCTTTAATCTTTTTGAACTAATCTGGAGTATGTCTTTTTGTCCTCATATCTCTTATATGCTTGATTTGTTGCTAGGTTAAGAGCTGATTTTTTGTACTACTTATAAGTTGCTCTAAAACAAATAAATTTGTTTGTTAGGCTTTAGAAAGAATCGTATTTCTTTTGTGTTTAGTAGACTTAATATTTCTGTTTTTTTAATAGATAGTGTGTTTGGATTCTCTGATACTTCACTAAATTTTATACCTATTTTAGCTACTTCATGAAGAACTCTTGTAGCCAAATTATGTTTAGAAAAAGGTTTATTGAATATGTATTTTTTACTTAGAAGACTGCTTGTATATTTGCTTTATAGTTAACTTTCCTTAATTTTCAGTCTTGTAGTTTTTCGTAATATACTTTGATAGTTTATATGTATTATTAATTCTGTAAAATAGTATGTAAATTGGTTTTGCCAAATTGATCTCATGCCTAGGAAACCTATATAACTGCAAATTAAGTTAGCTATTGACTTTGCTAATTTTAATTTGTTTTTGATTAAGATTTAAATTAGTCTTTGCAAACTATTGCATTTTGATTTGCTTAAAAAGGTTGTTTGAAGTCTATATTCTATACTTAGAAGCAGAATATTATTATTCAAATATATAAGCTGACTTACTAATACTCTTTTTTACTTTATAGCTTTGCATATTCTACTCACTTTATTTCTTATTATGTTTAGGCTATAGTTTTGTTTTCCTTTACTCAAGATCTATATTTCTAAGTATCTAACTATCTCATAGTCTTTCTTTGCTAAGACTTTGTCTTGATGTTTGCTAACTGTAATTACTTTATTACATGATACTTTATCTTCTGTAATAGTGTTTATAACAACTAGCTCTGACTTTTTGAAGTTAATCTTAATATCGTTTATTTTATAGAACTCATTTAATATATCAACTATTCTCTAAAGCTCTTTCTTCGATCTGGCAATTCAGGTTGTATCATCTACAAAAGCTAATATAGCTTACTGATGAGACAATGTTTTAGTCTTGTTATGAGTAATGTCTATTAGCTAGTTTAGTGCTATTCAATATTCTGTGTTTTCTGTTTTATTTACTATATATAAAAAAGGATCATAAAATATATACTAGGCTAGAAGTGATATTACTTCTTCCTAGTCAAGTTCATCTTCTGCTTCGAACTCACTTGTTAGATCATAACTTGTGATAATTTTGATCTTTCTTCTTTTATATAGATCTAATATTAATCTTATTGTATTATCTAGTAGCTTGATTCTTTTTAATGTTTTTTCAAGTATTTCTAAATCTACTGAATTAAAAGCCTTTCACATGTTCTAAAACAGAATCTATAGTTTATTCTTTTTTTGTCTCACATCCCTTAAAAAGTTGTTCAGTATATAAATTGGGCTTGCTATACTGTTATCTAATAGGTTTGCAAAGTTAGAGCCTTTTAAAACACTATGTTCAACTAGTATTTTGTCTAATCTACCTGTTAGGATTCTTACTACTGCCTTATAAAATGTTTCAATTAGAACAATTAGATATACATTAAACAGATTATAGTTCCAGTCTTCTTTTTTAGGAATTGGATATAACTAGCTTAGTTTTTATTTGATAGAGATTTCTCTTTCTTTAAAATATAGGTTAGCTAGAAATATGAAAATATCTTGAGCTATTGGGTTTACTTTTTTGATTAAAAGATAGCTTATATTAGAAGAACCTAGTGCTAACTTAGGTTTTGTTTTTCTAAGTGTCTCTGTTCATTCTTCTTCAGAAATTATATCTTCTAAGCTATCATAAATTCTGTAATTTATCTCTTTAAGAGGAGTATAAGCTTCTTTTCATTTCTTTGATATATTCATATTCTGAGTATTTTTTTTGTGAAATTGGCTACTGAAATATTTTTTACTTCTTCTAATACCTTGCTTCTCTAGTTTACTAGAACTAGATCTGCATTATCCTCTTTCTGGATTCTATTGATAACAATATACTTAGATGACCTCTCTAACAAACTGTTTATCATGTGTTTAAACTCTTCTTGTATTGCTTCACATCATCACTCAACTGCTATATTAATTTCTTTTAGGTCTTCTTTTTTCTTTGCCTGCTATATCTTGCGATACAAAATCTTCTACTATGTTTTGAGCTCTGTGTGTCTTTCTTTAGTCTAAGCTCTCTTAGATAGCTTGTTTATTTCTGTTTCATAGATGCTATTAATTCTTGTAATTTTGGTATTTGCAATCTGTCTACTTGCATCATCAATTTGGTATCTAATGTTTGATGAGTATTGCTAGCATAGGCTTCTGATTATCTTTAAATCCTTTTTTATATTGTTGCTTTTATGTTTTTTAGTTATGTTAAATTTTTCTGCTATGATTTTTTTTCCTAGTAGTATAAGTTTTGCATATTTCATAATACTAGATACTATTATATTTCAGAGCTTGTTTCTATCTAGTGCTCCAAAGCAAGCAGAATTGATTTCTTTGTTTTTTATATTTAACTTCTTTACAAGCATATTTTCCAACTTCGTTTTGTAGTTTTTCTAATTTTTCTTAATTGCCTTGTCAAGAGATAGTATTTATTTCTTTTCTTTTAGTCCCTTGTTATATGTTGAAGATTTGGTTTTCTTTATAATACTTGTTAGCATTTTTGCAATTACAATTATATGGTCACAGTTCATAATCATTTTTGTTTCTATTATATTACAATATATTAAACTCTAGCTTAGATCCTTTGAAAGCTATATATAATCGATTCTAGACTCTACTTGTTCATTTTTTCTAATGAACTTTTTCTCATATAAGTAGAGTTTTCTAAATACATTAGTCATATTAGAGTTTTCAAGCTAGCTTATAAGTGAGAGTTTTTGTATATATTTAGATTTTCTTCTATTTTAATCGAATTCTCAGCATCAAATATTATTAAAGTTACTAAGAACTATTACTTTTGTAGACTTTTTTTGATTTTAATACTCATAAGTTCTTTTTATCACTTGTTGCTAAATATCTTTCTTGATCTTAGGATCATTATGTGGAATATAAATACTATTATTAGTACTTTTTGTTTTTTAAATACAAAAAGAGCTTCTAAGTAGTATGTATTTCTTCTTTTTACTTGGTTTAAATATTTTTTTTCATTTTTTGTCTATTATTAGGCCAATACCAGAACCTTTTTTCTTGTTCTTTTCTATATCTGACCAAATTCCTGTATATTCAACTTGACTTTTTAAGTTAAAATTGTTTTGTTTTTTTGTAGTGTTTGTTTCATTGATACCTATTATGTTAATATTTTCTTTGCTTGCCTAGTCTAGTAGAAACTCTAATTTAGTAGAATTTTCTTTTATCCTATTAATATTATGTAATACTATTTTTAGTTTTGAAAGTTTTTAACTACAATTCCTTTACTCTCTTCCTCAAGAGAATTCTTCTTTAGTAGATAGTCAGTATCACTATCTATGCTCATTAGTTTAACTAGTACACCTGTTAGAATTAGTTAGGAGCCTCCTACTTTATATGCTAAATTTTTTCCTCAAAACCTCTTATAAGCTGTAGCATGTAGTCATATGAGTTCTCTAGGTCTTGTTTTTGCTTTTGACATACTAATACATTATTAGATACTTTATAAATATCTTCTTTCCTCTTGTCTTCTTGTATTTCTTTTTTTTTTTCTTATTATAGGCATTTCTTTGTTGGTTTTCCTTCTATGACTTCTTGTTGTTAAATTTTCCTTCCTCGTTTAGAAGAGTTTTCATACTATTTTTAGAGTCTTGTTTGATCTCTTTTCTCTTTACTGAGCTTTTTGTACTACTACTCTTATATATTTCTCACTCATCCTTATCTGATGCTTCCTTGTTTCTTGATAGTACCACTTCTTGCTTTCTGTTGTTTGCTCACTTTAGCTTGTTATCATAGTAGGATATTAGATATTTGAGCTATTTGTTATATCTTCTTGTTTTTCAAAATATATAATAGCACTTCTCATATTATTGTTATTAGAGTTTTTGAATATATGTAAGGCTTTAGCTTCTGATCTTTTTATCTGTCTCTAAAGTAGTACTTCATTTATATTTTTTGACAAATCTAGTATTCTTTTGCTAAATCTATTTCTTGTATGAAGCAAGGAGTAGTTATTAGTACTTGTTGATACTCTTACTAATAATTTATTCATAAAAGGTAGATACCAGATTTCATTTATTTTCTTTTTATCATAAGTGCCTGTTTTGAACTCTATTTCTGCTCTTGTTTTGTTATGAGTACTTTTAATCATCTCTATATATCCTACTCTTCCTAAAAAGTGAACTATTTCAAATACCTGTATTTTTTTTGCCTAAATAGATAAATCCTAAACCATTATCTTGTTTTTACTATCTGTTTGGTTTGAATTGTTGTCTGCTTAGAACAGCTTTTCTTCCTTCCTTTCTGTATAATCTTGTTCAAATATTCTAGTTTCTTCTTTCTTTTTACTTTTTGTAAGTACTTCTTCAAATTCTTTTTCTACTTGCTTGTCTCTTTTCTTTTTGATTTCTTGAGCTAAGATTTTTTTGTTTTAGTTTTTTACAATTTTATTAGGTTCTTCTTGTTCTTCATTTTCCTCTAGAAGAAGATTAGCCTGTTTATTTTTTTTTTATTATTCACTAGCTTTTCTTTTACCTCTTTGTAGCCTTTTATATAGTTAAAGGTTACTATACACTAGAGGTTATTATATTCAAACTTTTCTGAGATTTCCTTTAAATAGATGTTTTTTCTTATTGACTATCTTAATAACTTTTCTCAGTATTTCTCACTGTTTCTAAGCACTTTGATAGCTGCAACTTTAGCTTTTATTATTTCTTTTTTTTTGTATCTATCCTTGTTTGATACCCAGATACTTTTTTCTAATGATGAGTTTAATTCTGCAGAGAGTAAGTTATTTTCTAACTTTTCTGTTGTAATATATTATTGTTTTAAATTTGTTATACTACTTTCTTCTTCTTCAATTCTTTGAACTTCTTCTATTTGGCTTAGCTTTTCTTTGATTTTTCTATTTGCTAATTGTTAGTTGTTTTCTACTTTTATTTCTACACTTGTTACGTTACTACTTATACTACTTGTATCTAATTTGTATACTATTTCTATATCTGGTTTGCTTTCTTATGCTTTTAATTCGTTGTTGACTACTACTGTATATTTGACTTCTTGTCCTAATATATTCTTTATTTTGTCGATTCTCTCTGTTATTGCTACTCATTCGATTACTTTTTTCTATTTTCTAGCTGCTGTTACTATATCACTATCTACTTCTAGTATCTCTGCTATTATTCTATCTATGTAGTCTCCTAGACCTATTACAGATCTGCTTCTTTCTGCTATTATTTCTTTACCATATTCTTTAGTTACTACTTCAACTAATTTAAATACTTTCTTTCTGTTTTACATATCTACTTATTTTGGTTTGTGTTTTGCCAACTCTATCTATACTATATTCTTTGTCTATTGCTTATTCTTCTTAATCTAGTTCTCCAGCTAATAGTTCAAAAAGTGACTTCATCTTTTTTTAAAAATTTCCTGTGGGTTTACTCAGTTTGCCTATAAACTGTTCAGTTTTGGTCTTGTGTAATTCATCACTTCTACTCAGCATATAATATGTATTTTAGTAACATATTTGTTTATTTATCTGCTTTGCACGTATTTGTATTATATGACTAATTTGTAATTTAGAGTGTTTTAAAATTCTCAGTTTTGTTCGCAAAAAAGATTTTTTGTAGAAAGTTTTTGTCTAAACTTTTTCTAAATCATTTTTTAAGATTAAGTTTTTCTACTCTTCTGTTTTTTTCTATATAATTTCACCTTCTGAATCTTTTTTATTAGTATACTAGAAGATGTTGTTTAATAAGTTTGTTGATTCTTCTATGTGATAACCTTTAGCTCAGATTTGTGACCAAATAATCTATGAAGAGAGTTGATTATATAATTCCTGAATAAATCAGAATTATTAAAGTATACTAAAAAGTTAATTATATAGTGTTATAGTTAAATATCTTAGATGTTTTTGATACCATATATATTGTAATTAAGCATAGTACTATTGAGAGTATTTTGAAGTAACTTGTTTTATGTTTTGTAACTATAAGGTATTTTGATAAGATTTTTTGATATATTGTTAAGAGAATAATAATATTTTGTATTTAGTATTCTAAAATTGAAATAATAACTTTGTTAATAATATAACTAGCTTGTTTGTCTGTAATATTTTTTGTATTTAGAATATTGACAAGAGAGAAGGCTTCTTTTGATATTAGATTAATTTGAGCTTTTTAGTTGTTATTTAACATAAACCAATAGCTAAAAAATTTAAATAGTATTTTTATTGAAATTAGTATAATAAAAGAATTAATAAATTGAATACTATGAAGGTCTATAGTATTAGAGACTAGGAAAGATTTGTTAGGATTAACTTAGATATTTGCTATTTGAAAAAAGGATGTAGAAATATTAATTATTTTAGTGAGTTGTAATTTGAACTTTGCAACTTACAATATATTATCTATATATACTAAAACTGATGTATTAGTATGAATTTTATTTAGTTTAGTTTGTTATATATTTTCAGATTATGTTGTAAATATTTGGTAGTCTTTTATTTTTCTAGCAACTTTTGTTATGAAAGGGTTATAATAAATTTATCAGAAGAGTAGTGTTATTGTTTCTCCTTGATTAATACTATTTTGAATCTGATATAAGTTTGTAAATCCAAAGTTAATAATAACTTTGTTTGTTTAATCAAGAAGAAGATTAGTTAGAATATTAATTAAAGATTCTAGAAATTGAATTCTTTGAAGAGCTAGTTTAAAGAGATTAAAGTTGACTGAGTCATATGCTTTGCTCATATCCTAAGATAAGAGCTAAAGTTCTTTTTCATTGCATATTATATCTTATATAATATTGTTTAGAATATTAATTAGTATGTTAGTACTATTACTGGATAATGCAATATAATTAAAAAGTAATAATATATTGTGTTTTGATAGAGTATTGTTAAGTTGATTAGTTAGTAATTTGGTATAAAGTTTTTTCATATATTCAATTAGACTAATTAGTTTTGTGTTTGATAAATTTCTATCAAATAATAGTTTTTTAGATATTGAAAAGATATAACTATTTTTTTAATATTTAAGAATTTGTTGTTGTATTAAGTATTGGTTTAAAAGTTCAGTAATAAGTTGTAAAAATAGAATGTCTGCATGTTTGAATATTTTATAACTAATTCCAGATAGTTCACAGATTTTGCTATTTAGAAGTTGACTAATTGTTTATTAAATTTCATTAATTAGTATTAGCTAAAAGATATCTAAGTACTAATATGCTTGAATATCAGTTTTAGAAATATATTCTGTAGTCTAGTTAGTATTAAATATATTAGAATTAATTGGTCAATGAGCTGTTCAATTATTAAAATAATTTTGAATTTTTTGTTTAATAGACTTTAGTTTAGTGATAAGATCATTATTTGTTTTGATATTATTAAATCTAACTAGATCTTTATATCAATTAAGTATGCTATTGATTATTTTAGTTGGATTTGTTTGAATATTTTCACAATATTTGTTTAGAGCTTCATGAATCTGCTCTTGAGTTGCTTTGTTATTTTCAAGGTTGCGAGTATGGAACAAAGTCTTCTAATACTGTTTAGCAATATTAATTCAGTTAGCAAGTTGTGTTATAGATTGAAAAGGTAGTAGAATATTAAACTTATATTTAGAATTGAGTTATTAAATTGTTATAATTATATATTGTAGTATAGGTAGTATATTGTTAATAGCTTTTTTGGTAGTTTAGATTATATTTCTTAAAGCTTTGAAATCTTAGTATAAGTCAGTTGCTTTAAAAGTATATTGGTATTAGAAATTAGAAGCTTTAAATCTTTTCTTTAAAATGTTTAAAGAGTAGTATTAGAGATGCTAGTTTGTATTTTATGCTAGCTCTTTTCCAATAATTCTGTTTGAATTGAGTTTATAGATATTTTGTTTGTATTTAAATTTGATGAGACAAAATTTGTGAAGTCTTCTTATGATTCAAAACTCATAGATTTGTAGTTAAATATTCTATACTGAATATTAGTTTTGCATCTGGTTTTGTTTTGAAGAGTAAAGAAAAAAGACCAAAATGATAAGGATTTAATGATCACTATTCGATATAGTTTCTGTATCTGTAAGTAAAAAGTTTAGGAAATATGGAATAGTAGAGTAATATATTCAAATATAGTCTATTTAACTACTAAAACAACTACTTTGCTAAGTATATTAGTTAGAAGATATATAATCAGCTAGATTATATATATTTTAGCTTTGTAGATAGAAGAATAGTTTGGTCTTAGCAGAATAAGAAGCTTAGTATTCTATATTTGAGTTAAAATCTCTTATAATAATAAGAAGTAAGTTAGTAGATAAAGCTTTCTAAATTCAGTAAATAACTTTGTTTTGTATTGCTTATCTGATTACTGAATTTTTTTTTTTTTTTTTTTTTTTTTTTTTCCTTTGACAGTCTCGTTATAAAACTTTATTAGGTTGTTAACATGTAGTGTCCTACTAGTTACATATTGAA
>CAJVPM010000411.1:0-17679 GCA_910592325.1 Scutellospora calospora | reverse complement strand
ATCATAGTTTCCTTTCTGGATCAAGCGTTGACTGGTGTGACTGTCAAAAGCTGTGCTACTTTACCTACTCGCGATTTCTACTATGCAGGTCCCTGCCCATAGATCCTATCAAGATTTATTCATGTAATATTACGTCTCACTAAACGCCCCGTCATACTTCAATATCTGGATGATATTGGTGCAATGTGATTTACAGGGTTACAACCCCAGAAACAGACAGGGTTTACCATAAGTTGGATACAAAAATTCAGGTAATTATTCAAATTCGTCGACAGTAGGATTTGAACTCCAGACCTCTTGCATGGTGGTCTGGCAACCTAACCACTATACTAAGATCGCCAGACCATAATTGACATTTTTTAATTATAAATGAAAGTCAATTTGCATAATAAAAATAGAGATAATATAGAAGAATATAAAGAAAAATTATACAAGACTAAGCATATCACGAGATTACTTGATAGTTGCCTATTATTTTTAACTAATTAAAATCATGAAATTTAGTTAATTTGAATCAGTTTGAAAATCAAAACAAATAATTAAACTTAATTATCTCAAAATGAAATATATATAAAAATAGACTCTTTTAGTTAACAGTACTTTATATATAACAAAAGGTTTCGCACTAGGCTACATCACTTAAGAAATACTTATACCAACTAACAATATCTCTATATAGCTCAAATAGATACTAAAACTTTATTACAATATTATTACAGAAATATATAATAATATTTGTATCTCTTGTTAGACATATATGTACTCAGAACTATTGGAATATGATACTCTAGAATCTTAATTGCAACAAAAAATACTAACAATCACTAAGTGAAGATATTATATTAAATTAATAATTATATAAAAAAAATATACTACTGCTATTCATAATCTACAAAGACTAGAGGTCTCATTGCTATACTAGCAAACTATAGGCTAAGGATAAACTAGCTTTTACTTCTACCTCTCTTAAGATAGTTAATAAATGCATGTAAAATAAAAATTTTTTAATTATTAATAAAGAGTTAGAGAAAAGACTTTACTTTAAAAAAATAATAATAATAATAATAATAATTTTGTTTTATATATAAAAATATTGTTATAGATAGTGTAATTTAAGCTTTCTTATATACTATATATAACAAAGATATAGCTATCTAGAGACTTTAAGAAGTATTGTAAAAGAAGAAGATATAATTCTTATTTCATTAAAGAACTATACTTATTTCTAAATAAACATTTCATTTATATTTATTATTAACATATATATTTATTAATTATAAATATTTAGAGTTAGATACAAGTAAGGAAAAAGAGAGTTGAAGTTTAAATAACTAAAGGGCAAGTAGAAAATTCTACTTGTATTTATAACTTTTTAGCATATATCATATAAGTATCAGCAAAGTATCATATAAGTATCTTATATAAGTATTACTTAAGTATTTATGCAAGTAATAGTTAAGTATTACTATTAATAGTTTAGCATAGTAAAGAGTACAATACTCAGCATAGTTTAGCATAGTCTAATACAGTCTTTTAGTATAGTTTAGTAATAGTATTTAGTGCAATTTTAGTATAGTCTTTGGTGAAGTATTTAGCATAGTTTGGCATAGTATTTAGCACAGTTTGGCATAATATTTTCTGACTATAGTCTATGTTTTCTCTAGATATTATATAATAACTTTAGATTAATTTATATCATTGTGTAGTTATAGTTCTTATCTAGAAAGTTACTTGAAACTATTTTTTAATTTGAATATTTTTTGAGATACTTCGCTTAGAAGTGAATATTTTCTGCAAATTTCTATACTATAAAATATCTATTATCAGAAAATCAATTTTAGTGCTATTCTGTATAAATTTGCAAAAAATTAAATAATAAATTCAATAAAAATCTGTGCAAATCTTCGGGTTTGCTATTGATAGATACAGAAATTAAATGCAATTCTATACAAATTTGTAAATTTACAAAATTTTGCAGATTTTTACTAAAAATTTTATAAAAATCTGCACTTTTTTTATATTTTTACAAATCTATGCAGATTTATATCTATTTTACTTTTCAGATGATACTAAAATAATATAATATAAGAAATAATACTAAAATACTAATAAATATAACTAATAATAATATAATATAAATTATGCTAAAATCTATTCTATAATAATATACTTTTGCATTATATTTTTAAATTTTAAGAAAATAATACTTAATTTTGAAATTTTTAATAAAAAATTAATTCAAAATTAAACATCTTTTTTTAAAAATTATAAAATATAAAGTTAAAATAATATATCTTTATATGTAAAACAAGTTTACTTAGAGTATAAAGATAGAATTAATTAGTAAAATTATGAGAATAATAATTTTTTTATAAATTTATTAATAAAATTATAAAAAATAATATACTTATCAAAATTTTACTAATTGATTCTATTTTTATGCTCTAAGTAATTTTGTTCTATAAATAAAAATATATCTAAATTATTGAGCTTAAACATGTTTATAAACTTTTAAACTAAACATGAACTTGACTCAAAAGTTTAATATTATATTTGAACTAAACATTTTTTATAAAAATATTCAAATTCAAATTCAGTTCAATTTTGAACTGAACTACTTAAATAAACAATAACTAAAGTTGTATAAGTGGTTAGTTGTACACTCATAATGTAAAACAGAATAGGTAGTTTTATCCATATATAAAACCAATGAACTTAATAAAATTCTGCCAGAAATGTAGCTGTATTAACATCAAAAAAAAAAAACTAATCGTTATGTAAACTATTGTCCCTTTATTATTAACGTGGTACTTATATAATACTTCCTTACCCCTTGATAAAATGAAGCAATTTAAAGACGATTTTATATAAATGAAATAATAAAAGAGCTGTAGCGAGCTATAGTAAACGCAAAGATCATAATTAAAAACGTAGTTACGAAATTATTACGGTATAAAATAAAGTAATATATTTACGCGGTTTCAATCCTTATTAATTACTTGGTTCTCATGATATGAAGTTTTTTTTTTATAAGTACAGTACATTACTTACGGCTAAGCAACCTTAGTCTCGTTGATCGTTAAATTTTTTATTGCTATTTCATACTGTAACGAAAATAGAATCTATTAACTATAAATTTAATTTAAAACACTATCCTAGTCTAAAAATATGAAAAAAAAAAAAAAAATACCGAGCATGAACGATCGCGAACGATCAATCATATAAAAATCAAAAAAATTTTGATCAATCACTATCTGTAATCTCAAGATTAGAAAAGTGCTTGGATCCAACGGATATCCGACCATATTTTTGAAAATCCACCAACTGATCAAATTATCCGTTCAAATCCATTGAAAAATTAAATTTCATATAAACCCAAATTTTAATTTATCGATTTAACATTACGTATTAATTGAATACTCTTAATCATCTAATTATGCGAACATTTTTAATAAGAATTTATTTTATCTTAACAAATAAAAATTAATGGGTTTCAAAATTAAAATCAGAAAATCTTATTTTATTTTTAAGTCAACATAGTAAAATACTATTTAAAAAATACTATTTAATTTTAAAATATGCAACTTATTTATAATTTGAAACCCAAATATAATTACCATATTTTCGCGTAATAACGCGCAGGTGCGCGTTATTTTGAAACGCGCATGCGCGATAATTCGAATCATTTAATAAATTTTTGGTAAATAAAAAAAATTATAACGGGCATAACCTCTAATTTGAAGGGTATGGTGCGCGTTCTTTCATGACGCGCATGAGCGTTATTGAGTCAAATTGGCAATTTTTAAAAGAGTCAAGATTTCGAAATAACGCGCATGCGCGTTATTACGCGAAAATATGGTATTTGTTTAATATTGAAAATTTATAACTAGTTTAAAATTTTTTTTTAGCTTATTGAATCAATAGTTTATCTTTTAAACTATTAGCGAAAAACATCATACCTACATAACTTATATTTCTCTTAAAAAATAATACTTATCACTTGTATGTTATTTATATATTTGATCAGATTTATCAAAAAATGACCGTTGAAAAAAGTCAGATATCCATCTGATTTTTTCACTAGATCTAAGCTCTAGATTAGAGATATAATTTTTATTCAAGGTAATTACAGAGTACTGTAATTTACTTAAATCACCTACTGCTTACAGTTTCTCGAAATTGGGTACCATCTTCTCTAATGAAATTTCTGGGTGAGTAAATAGTATCTGGTACCATTTGATTTCTTAATAATGAAGTTCTAGAGTTCTATAATAAGACCCTGGGCATAATAAGCAGTAGTTAACGATGACATGTTTTAACACGCAATTATGCACACCTAGTGATAGAATTTTTTGGAGTTTTCGGAATATTTCGGAATTTCATAATTCTTACCCGCATTAGCAGTAACTTATCATAATGCGGGCCCGCATTCCATGCGCATAAAATTTGAAAAAAAAACACAATTTCCCATCTTTATGCACACCTCATTATGGCATAATTACTTACCTGACAACGTACTGTACCTCATAAGTTACAAATATTAGATGCTGAAGCAGGTCAGCTTTGAGGTTAATTTTGCGAACATGATCTTACAGTATATAAGCAGGGTTGTAAATGGTATTACTATATTCCCTTTGTTTTAATAAATGATTTAAAAAAGTTACTACCTAAATTTCTGGGTAAGTTACCAAATTATGCGGGAGTTAAGATTAATTTTGACCAGTATTAAGTCATTATTATTAGCCTTAATGTTGACCAAAAGCACCACGTCCATATCTTAAGTTTGAATATCTAGCTCTCCAAAATCATTATTTGAATCGACTAGGTTAATTTTTTTAAAAAAAATCGACATAACTTACTAAGTCGATTTTATTGACATTATCATTATAGGTGACTAATTTACCACGTAACAGTAACTTACTATTTCAAATTTAACTATTTTCATGTGATAATATTTTAGGCAAATTATTTTTTTTATTTTTTTTACGGGGTAATTTTACCAATATTTTTAGATAACTTAAAATTTAGTATTTTTACAACACTGCATATAAGTTATAGAATGCCAAAATGAGCCAACTTTAAGTTTAATCCTAGCCAGCATTAGATTAGCGTGTAAATACGTAATTATGTAAGTTACATTAAAATTTAACTTGGGATAACATACTGTAGATTATGCACATCCCGCTCCTGATTTAGTGTATGTACCGATGGATCTCATTTTACTAACAGCCATTTCCCGACAATTAAGATTGGCCAAATTTATGGTTAGGGAAGTGCCGTTTATTACGTAATTTCTTTTTATTAGAAGACCAGGCCGCCTCCCCCTGAGTGATCTAACTAGCAGCTAGTTAATCATAATTTTTATATATAATATATTAGACGTGATAGACTGCCAACTCCCCCCACCCAAAATTACGTAATAAACGGCATTTCCTTTAGTCTTATTTAGAGTTTGAGAGCGGGTAAATAGCTGTCAATAAAACGGGTGAATCCGAAAATTACGTAATTAGAGAAAGTATCTGTATAAGAGTGACCTAGGTCGTGAGATATTTGAAATTATTTTTGTGTTAATAAATTTGCTAAAGTACGTAATGTTTTGACATTATCATCAGCATTCGGAAATTCTTTTTTATTTAATCTGTATATTCTGCTTGTATATAATAATGCATCATTAATTTCCTCCATTACTTCATAAGCAGGGGGCATTTCCATAGATTTGAATCTATGAATTGCTTAGCTAATTTTCATGCAACATTCAGGTGTGCTAGGAGTAAATTCTACCCTTAGAGCAGATTTATATCAAATTCATGATCATTGAAAGCTTCTCTAGTAGCATTCTGCTAATACAAAATCTATAGAAATGACATCTCTTGCAAATAGTTGTTCTAATAAGATTCCGAAGCAACATAGGGTATAACTCTTTAAATAACATCTTTTGAATCCTAAACTTCAAATCTAAAAACTAGAGAAGATTTTATTTATCAGCATCTTGCAATACCATCAAGTACTTATTGGTTATCGCTTAGTCGCTCAAGTTCACTAAACACTGCACGTGTTTTTTAAATTTTAGTTTACTTATTAATCATTCGCACATGTTTGCCCTTGAGTGCAACAATGACCACTACTGGCATGGATAAACGGGTCAACCGAAATGACTTGGAGTTTGAATTTTACGTAACGTAACCTTTAAAAATTTTAAAAGTAATTCTAACTTTATTTGAAATAACATTTAGCAAATTACGTAAATTTGGTCAACAGAGCATATCAGATATATTGATGTGATACATTGGGTTGTGTTACGAAAATAACATTTAACTGATAAGTAAAGTAACAGTATTATTGTATCGAATATATGATTCGCACTGTAGTTCAATCATACAATATTTAAATAATGAAAATTTATAAGGACGTATGTGTTCAAAGTTAAAAAATCTTGATTTACTGAAGCTTAAAAATACGTGAAAATAAAGTTACAAACCTAGTGATACAGGCCGATCGATCTTAATTTTGGTCGAAATTCAAATATGATAGACATTTGTGTATACACGTTTATGTTGAGACCTATTTTTAATAAAGTTAAAAAAAATTTTTAGTGGTTCATTTTTATTAATTAATTAATTAATTAATTAATTTTATTAAAATAGTATAATTAAAATTTTTCAACGTAAAGACTACAATATAAAATATTAACGAGAGTAACATTTAATTTTAACCTTGAATTGATTAAATAAAGCATGTTTAGAAATCATCTCAATTTTGGTCAGAAAGTCTCAAATATGCGATAGATTAGTATCCTACCTTATGTGCTTAATATCATTGTATGAAATAAAATAAAATATATTTGAAATTTTTGCATAATACCGATTATACGTGTAATCCAATAACGATCATCGTGTACATATAATTCACCGGAATGAAAAATTTTTTATAGTATAATTATTTATGTTGTAAGAAGCCAGTAAAATCTTTAGGATTAGGTTGCTCTCATTTTTATTATTATGTATTGTGACACAGTTACTCACGTAGCTTAATTCAAGTTACAGTTTTTGTATAACTAACTTATCAGAAAAGTGTAACAGAATGCAAACTTTACTATTTAGATTGACCGTTAGTTTATAAGATATTATTTGACTCATATTATTTGTATGCACACATAATGGCAACTATGTTCAATGATCTATTATCTGTGGCATCATATAAACTGTTATCTATAGCATTATATATATAGTATTTTGGTAGTATGTATGGTAAAAAAAAGCGTAGTAAGCCAACAATCAAACGTTACATTACGTGAAAAACATTACAAATATTTACTTAGTACGTAGTGAGTATAATACATTCATATCAAACCCTTTTTATTAAATTTTATTTTCACTGAACCAGTTTTCTTTGGGTCATATTTGTGAGCGCCAGAATTTGGCGTTATCATTATCCAAACCAGTACTATATAACACAATAAATATAGTATTAAAACTACCGATTATTAATTTACATGTAAATAAAATTATTTAGACTTGTAAACTTGTTAAACTTGTCTTGAGCATAAATTCTTATGTTTATATCTCACATACAATTAATACGCATTATAAGAACTCATTTACAATAATTAGTAAATTTGTGCCTTGCTATTGGAAGAAAATGTTGTGATTTATTGGTTTCACCACACCCTTTTCTGTTATAAAAAAAAAAAAAAAAAAAACGCCTTTTCTATATTAGAGAATCAGGATTATTTTTATGATAAAAAAAAAAAAAAAAAAAAACTGTTTAAAGACGCTTTTCTGTACTAACTTATTAGCACACCATTTCTGTAATACTTGATCTCTTATAAAGCAGACCAATTTTTTCTCTCATTTTACGATAGTAGGATTTTAAATTATTTACATTAAGATGAACACCACCATCACCTCCGCCATTAATTTATTGCGTGAACAAACCCGAATAATTGATTTGACGTATCAACAAAATATTGACCTATTAGAAAATTATTTTTCTAGTTTCAGAGGTCCCTTACCAAAAGTAAATGGGAAAAAACTATTTGGTTTAGTATTTAACCAAAGATGCGACCAAGCCGGTATAGCGATCCTGCCAAAAGAAGCTGGTGAATACGTTAAAGTTGAGCTCTGGAAAAGCTCGGGACCTGCAGAACGATACCAGTATGAACTATACGCAAAGAGCGTAAATCAAACGAACAATAACAAATACAAAATTACATATGACATTAATGGACCTCTGAACGTCGGCGAAGATGATTCAAATGGAGATGATGATTCAAATGGAAATGATGATTCAAATGGAAATGGAAATGAAAATAGTTATAATATAATTTTTGGATCAGATACCGCTATAAATTAATGGATTATTTATGATTTGAATTAAGATCAATTAAGATAACTGGCCAGGCAGTTTGGGTCAGATAATCAGGCTAGGGATAGTTAGACAACCGCAATTAAGATTGTATATCATAAGTTTATAAATAGTTTTATTAGCTCCAGTACATAATTCTTCCATTTGTAAATAGTTATGCTAATACGTTGCAAAATACGAAAAGAAATTATTGGTTGCAACACTATATGATTGTCTAAATAAAAATTCCTATGAGAAATGTAATTAACATATTACTGTAGTATTTATTTACCTTGGCTAGTTTTAAGATAAGGATTTATAATATTTGGTGCTCATCAAATGACCTTTTGTTCATAAAATATTTAGTAATAAAGATTTTAATGATAATTCATTTAAAGACACCAAAAAAAAAAAAAAAAAACCGACAAACTTAAAATTTAAACTCCGCTCATGTGCATTTATACTATTTGTGGTCTTATGTTATATAAACAAATAAATAAAATATACTTGTCGGATTCACAACTAGTTAATATAACTGGTTACCTTAACATATTAGACTATGATGTACATTTTATATGCCAGATACGGGAAATAACTGTTATCATGAGAAAAAAAAATTATAGTTTCTGTCACCTCTTTTATCATTACCAGTTTAAAATTTTTCGATTATCAGTTATGGTTCTAGATTTTTTGAGTTACGCGCATTTGCAAAAAAGTTTTTTTTTTTCTTTAGTGTTCAAATTACTGGTTTAAATGTAACACTAGATAGCGATTATCAAATGACCAAAAAACTTAATAAGATGTTGACAAGTTAATATCTAATAAAGCATTATTTCACGAAATTCTAGAATTTCATATGTTATGTCAGAAAAAAAAAAAAAACTGTTTAACAAGAAATTTAATAGCTTATGACCCTTTGTATAACATTAATTTCCAAGATCTACCTTCATTTGGACAAATTTATTGTTTGTTTTTTGCGATAAAATTTTTTGCAAGCAGAAAAGAAATTAAAAAATGTCAATTGTGGTAGTAAATTTTTAACGCCTACTTCTATCATTACTTTTTATGTAAAAGTGGCTGGGTGTTTTTTTTTACAAGGAGTGAGAATCAAATACAAGAATTTGGCGGTTATTTTTAATTTAGCTTATTATAAATTATATGCATTTGTGTGAGAACAAAATCATGTAACTTTGAATACATACATATAAATATGAGGTGTATCACATTTAGGCTTGCATTTTATTAGCATTCTGAAGTTTTGAAGTTATTTTTATCTGATAAAGCGAATGCAAATTACATAAAACGATAAAATATTTAATGGTTATATAATAATCATTGGTGCTTTACGCGCGTTTTTAATGTTACATATATTATAACAGTTAGAAAATCTGGATTTAATCCGGCACTCTGTTTGTGAGAACCATATTAAAAAGTGCGGGAATTTTAGATGCTAACCTTCTATCGCTATTCAAATTTGTCACATTATGTACGTTTAGTGATGTGCATTTCATGTTTTTTTTTAGCGTACAGTACGTGTATAGTATATAGTTGTTCTAGCGATCTGATTGGTTGACATAATTCATATATAAGTTACGAATATGTACTGTAAGTTTGTATGTATGTTGAAAAGGCAATACTGGATCCAGGCCCGATATGCTTCGGAAGAGGGTTTCACTCAAACTATAACTATAACTATATTGCCACTCTAGACCCTAATAATTGAACTTTGTTCGAGTAATTAGGGGTTGGATCAGTCCTAAACGGTCCTAAGCAAATTACCAAATGTTGAGATGATTTTTCATTGCGAGCCATTAATTAAAGTTGTTCAAAATTAATTAAGGACATACTTTCTTATTAGTAAAAAGTAAGATAATCTGAAATTTTGTATCGGTCCGGACCGTTAGATTATCTTTAGATTTTTGAATTTAGAAAGGGTATCTTACTTTTTGCTAATAAGAAAGTATGTCCTTAATTAATTTTGAACAAGTTTAATTAATGGCTCGTAATGAAAAAATCATCTAACACGATCCAACTCTAGTTTGAATTATAATATTATCGGGTAACTCAAAACTTCTACTTACAGTAATTTTGGATGACTTGGATCGCTTATGCTTTTTCATTTACATATAGAAAATAAGAAAAATAAGTACAGTATGATATGATTTTTACAATTATTTCCTATTCTACTATTTTTTTTTTTTTTTTTTTTTTTATATCTCTTAAACTGTTTCTTGTACAAATTTGCACTGAAATTTTTTATTTTTAAAATAAAATTTTAAATATTAATTTTAGCTATAAACTTTCTAAATAAAAAATATTTTTTTAAATATATTTAATAACTTTATTAAGAAAATTTTTTAAATTTATTAAAAAATTTAAAAGTAATAAAAACTTAAAATTTTTGTTTTAAACTTTTTATTATAAAATTTTTCTTTAAATTTTTTAAAAGTTTATATATTATCATCAGTGTTGGCACGGACTGGTCAATGGTCAAGCTTGATCAGACCAGTTTGACCAATTTGACCAGTTGGTCAAAGAGTTTAGTATTGGTCAAATTGGTTAAATAATATATAAAGAATATATATATATATTTATTTATTTGTATATTAGAATTATTTATTTAATAAGTTAAATCATTTAACCAATTTGACCAGACCAGTTCGACCAACAAATTTTTGGTTGACCAGTGATTTGACCAACTCTGATTATCATCTATAAAATTTTTTTATTTCTAATATAAGTTTTAATTTTTTTACAAGTAAATCATAAAAATTATAATAATAAAAGTTGTCATTCTTTATTTAAACTATAATTTCTATTAAAAAATTATAGACTTAAAATTAATATTTAAAAAGTTTGTCAAAAACTTATAAATTTTTTTAAATTTTGTATATTTTTAGCTTACAAATAACTTAAATTTTTTATTTTATAATTTAAATATAAATTTTATAAAAATATAATCTTTATTTTTAATTTTTATTAAAAAAAAAATTTAATTAAATATATTGAATTTTTAAAAAAATATAGATCAGAAGTATTTTTATAATAAAATTCAATACAAATTTGTACTAAATTTTAAACAGTTTAAGGGATAGAGAAAGACCATGCCTAGGTTTTTATTAAATAGTAATTATCAATATACAGAAGTAAGTTAACGTTTGTTACGTATTCTACAGATCATTAGCTAGAGTTCGGTCTGTACCAGAGATAGTAAATGACTTGAAATGATCAAAATGACTCAAATGACAGATGACTAGTTATTGGTCATTTCAAAGCCCAAATGACTTAGGAAGGTCATTTAAATTCTATTAACTTATAATCTAATGTCTTTTAGTTAGTCAAAATTGATTATCAGTCAAAAATTAAATTTTTATAAAATATGATTGATAAACATATCTTTTTAGTTTGTTATAAGAAAAAAATTTTACCACAAAAAAAAGTTATTTAAATTATATGAAATTTTCAAAATACATGTAATTTACTGTCTTGAACAAATTTACTTAAAACATAATATATCGATTAACAGTAAAATTTGACTTTTATATATAACTATATTTATCGATTCATGAATGACCCAAATGACCTAATGACTTGGTTATTTTAAGATTATTTTGAGGTCATTTCAGATCATTTGTAAAATTGGCAATCATTTACCATCACTGAGTCTATCCTATTGGAGTGGACTAGGGATAGCAAATAATTTAAAACATGATCTTAAAAATCTTGTTTGTATGTTTTAAAACCGATTATAAATGTTTTACAGTTGTTTTCATTATTTTTGGGACATCTGGTAACATTTGTCGATTCGATAAGTTTTTGATTTCGGCAATGATAAACTTTGATTTGAATATAACGATGATTATATATATCGATATTTTTTTGCAATTGTATTTTGAATGTTACTACAATGTCAACGCATATTTATTTTGAAGATTATTTTTCCTAACCAACATGACAAAAAACATAAAAAAGGTATCAAATATAAGACAAGCTTACATTACACGTGCAGGCGCTAATAAAAAAAGTTCAAGATGAAAAGAATTGATTACTGGTTTAAAAAAAAAGATATAACACAAGTTATTATTCTAAACAATTAAGATTTTATTAATATTTATCGAAATTGTATTAAGAATTATTTATAATCAACGAAATCAGAATAATATTTTATTTAAAAGTTTTAATATATAATGATTATTACAAAATATAAGTCAAGAATTAGATGAGAGTATTGAAACAATGTATTTGATGACTAAAGAACCTTTAGCTTGTTCATCTATGAAAACCTGTCAATTATATTTTGTATCGGATACAAACTTTAACAAATTATACTGATTGTGACCGATACAAGTATATTTGAAAGCCCGATGACAAGTTCTCCCTTGACGACACTCAAATAATACTGTCAATGCTAATTATATCATTATTGTCATTACTGCATTAGCAAAGATATATGCAAAAACTTATCGAATCGGTCAAACAATCATTCGGTCAATTTTTTTACTAGATGTCCCGAAAACAGCTGTAATACATTTTGACGTAATCATAAATACGAATTAGCCAAATGATTTTTCGGTGTATAGGGTGTGACCTCATAGTTGTGACGAATAAGCATTATTTTACATATCAAATGCTTATTCGTCACTAAAACTGGTCACACCTCAAATATCGAAATTAAGAATTGAGGGTGTGACCGATTTCGAGTGACTAATGAGCATTGTCTATGTAAAATATATAGGCAATGCTTATTCGTCACAAAATGATTGCTCACACCCTATACACCGAATCGGTCGAAAAATCATTCGGCTAATTTTTATTTCATTTTCAGACTCAGACACCAATGTTTTTAAAAAGTTTTTTTTTTCAAAATGATTTAAAACCCCAAAAAACTGTTTAAACCGTTTTTTTTACCATCCCTAGAGTGGGCTAAGTTAAGTGATATATTATTTGTACGTATACTCTATCTATTGTTCTTCGTTACTATTATAATAATATTTATTCGTTCTATTTTGTAGATCAATTCTTTTTCTAAAATCGGTAAAATAAAAGAATAAAAGAATTAGAAGCAATAAGAAGAATCGGGTATTGTACTACGTCGGACCGTAGTACCTCCGGAGTAGGGTAATTTTTCCCCTTACAATTGTTGACAATTGACAATTTTGGACAAGTTTTGGACAGTTTTGGACAATTTTTAATATGGCCAAAACCCGTCCAAAACTATCAAAATTGTTAATTAGACAGATTTAGACAAGTTTTGGACAAGATTTAGACAGTTTTAGATAAGTTTTGGATAACTTTTTTTAATAGTTTAAAAACCTGTCTAAATTAAAATTGGTAAAACCTGTCTAAAAAATAGTCTTGTACGTACGTACGTACTCGTGTGCTGGATACATAGATAACAAATATTCAAATATCGTCTGATTATAGTACTTGTACAACTTCAATTAGGGATGTGAAATGTTCGACTTGACTCCGGAAGTCGAGTCTCAATTTGCAATTACGGTTCTTATACAAGTCACTCTCATTATAGTGAACTCTTAATGTAGTGAAAATCTTGATATAGTGAAGATCTTGATATAGTGAAGATCTTGATATAGTGGAATTTTTTTAAAATTCATTGCCATTATTATTAACTCTTCGCTCGATATAATAAAGTTTATATATTATTAACTTTTCGCTCGATATAATAAAGTTTATATATATTCTCTTGATATAAGTATAAATGAAGATTTTTTTTTTTTTTCGGCCCGATCATTTCACTATAACGAGAGTGACTTGTAGTCATGTAAAATTTGTAACATAATGTCACAATAGTATTGCAGGATTAGAATAACTTTTTAAAACGTTTCTAATCTTGCAATACCATTGGTTATATATGCGATGGTTACAAATTTCACATACTATCTGAGTCGAGTTTTATCTCTACTCAGTGTATTTATTGTATACATGCGTAGTCGGACAAGACCGGACTTTTCACATCCCTAATTAAATTCTCAGAGTATTTATTACATACATGCATTTTTGATCTATCATATCTATTTTTTTTTAAAAAAAAGGACTAAACTAATATTTCTTTGATTATAAAATTTTTTACAAAAGAATTTTTTATTGGTGTCATTTATTATTTAAATATTTTTGTTCTAGAACCCACCATCCTTTGGCGTAATTACACATGTCATTATTTAGACTTATTTATTAAAATCTGATAATTTACCTAGAAAGGCTAATGTAAATGGTAATATACCTTCTTGGATATGCAGGGTCACTATCACGCTAGCAAACGATCTTGATTTAAAAGTTGGTAGCCGTTACAAGAGCCAATTATATGATTATAGGTACACGTATGACATAACTAATTTATTCCAAATTTAGAAATAGGCTAAGGCTAACATATGAAATCTATGTTACTGCAGTTGTAGTTTTTTTTTTTTTAATACGTATACATGCGTATCTTAGATATATAACTTTTACCTTATATGGCTTTGGTTACCTCTATAATCAGATATTTATATATTGAATCTATTATCTTTACGGATATAGTTGTAAAAAAAAAAAAAAAAACTTTAAATGATTATAATAATAGATTTATTTTTTGTTAAAATGAAAATTCTATCTATGAAAAAAATAAATCGAACGTTTTCTTATAATAAAATGTTTGGATTAAGTAAATTATACGGAATAAAATTTGAAAATTCACCAAATTTATTAAGCATATATTTAAAAAAAATAAACTATAATAATTTAAGAGTCTTAGCATAAGAATAGTGTTAATAAACCAAAATAGTAACCTACATCCAATTTTAGAAAACAAGTATCTAGACAATTTAGATTAATTAAAAAGCTTATGTCATTAAAATATATTTTAATTCAGCCGTATAAAAAAGATTTTCGACTTATGTTAATGTGTTACCAAACAGAAGTTTATCTAACCCTTGAATTTGATTAATTTAATTAGACAAATATCGATAGGATCTACCATTAGAGTTATTGTGAGAAAAGACACACAGGATCAAGTCTAGATAAAAACACAACCTTACCTAAGTTGATACAGTACATACATATGCTTGTAGATAGTATATATATATAAATAAATTTAGCATTTATAGTTATTAATTCTAGAATATTAATACATACTTCCAATTTAATCATATATGTAATCGTATAACAAATAATTGTTATAAAAAGGTAAATGGGCTTATATCTCATTGATAAACCTTACACTAACATAAGAATCAAGGGGAAAATTTTATGTTTGAACTAACATAATTATCAATATTGATAAATACAAACGTAACGTGACTAAATATGCGGGGAACGACACCGTGACCTGGATATAAACAAATCCGGATATGTACAAATTTTTTAAAAAAAAATTATATGCTAATAGGAAACCAAGATCTTAATTATTGGATCGGGCGTCCATTTTCATGTATTAAGGGGGGGGGATTTATATAAAATTTATGTTATTAACTACACAATTTAAAAGAATATTCAGTGAGTTGACTGTTTCTTTTCAAATAATATAATATATATTTATGTGTATCAAAGTTTTTCGCGTGTTATTTCCGCCGTCACACGGACGATTTCGGAGAGTTGAAGTCAGAAATATAGTCCTAAAATTATAATTCTGCGCCGGATAATTTTTTAGTTCTTACCGAAAAACTTTGCAGTCTTGTGGTATACACCAAAAAGGCATAATATCCATTCATATAGACTGAATTTAGAAACTATGCTGAAGTTTGTTGACGCGCTTTTGCTGCTGATTTATTTGATCAGGCGTACTAGCATATAAGTATCATTCTATCAGAGTTAGGCCGTTTTGGTAGAAAACTTCTAGCCAAATTTAGTTACAATTTGCTAATATAAATTCGAAGAATCGTTTATTAAGAGAAATTAAAAAAAATTTTTAACGAAAACTATTTTTATAGTGAAATAGCTTGGGTCATAAAGTTTTAATGTAATATATATATATATTACAATAACGTTTGATATATTTTTAAAACAATAGCATTATTACGAGGTCCATACAATTATTTCGTTCTCCTACGCCCAAAAAGTATAAGGACACAATACATATTTAGTAATCAGTATAACTTATAACTCATATGTGTGCAGTCTTTGTACTCCTGCTCGGATTTTGAGTCCGAGGATCCATATAAAAAAAATTCTTACTCATAAAAAAAGCCGCCACGATAATTAAAATAAAAATTTATCGTTAAATTAATAATCATTTTATAAGTGAAATTGTTAAATATAAACTCTTTATCTTGAAAATAATTAGTCACAAAGTAAAAATTTAGAATGGCTTTACAAACATCAAATTTGAACGAGTTGGCAAACAATCTGATCAATAGTTTGGACAGAAATAAAATTTTCCCTCCAGCTCATAATAATCCACAAGAATTAATAAATATAACATCCCCGAATACACGTACAAAAAGACCACCAAACGGTTTTTTATTATGTCGTAAGAATGTTCATAAAGAAGCTAGACTGAAAGGAATTTGTAATATGCGTGTAATATCAAAAGTTACTGGAATGTTATGGAGAGATGCTTCATCAGAAGAGAAGGTATTGCTTTAAATGATGATTTAATATCATGATTTAATATCAATATGTATACACTTATATATTTTTCTTCAATCTTTTTCTCAAGGAATTTTATGAACAATTGGCGATTGATGTCCAAAATTTACACTCTCAGATACATCCAGGATATAAATACAGACCAACATCACGTTCAAAGGCTGTGCCTTTATATCATCCATACATTGATACAACTTCAATCCCTTTTCCCACCCAGGTGGTGACTCCACAAGTCAATTATCATTATCAAACATCGGAATTGTTATCACAACCTCTGCCAGAATTTGATCCGATACAATTTTTTAATCAGCCTCCATGCAATAGTGTAATGGATTTTAATGAACTTAATTCATTATATAACCAATGGCAACATTAGTTTTATATAATTTTATGCTTTTTTTATACGCGCGAGTGTTACATATATTGATATGTGTAGCTCAAAAGATCGTTTAGCTAATAGTTAATCCAAGTGAACCAATATTTTTACTTTGGTCTAATGTATATTTTTTTATTTACAATATGCTAAGACTATTATGAAGATTACTATGATTATAAGGACTAATTTTTTTTTTTTTTTTTGAGACTTTCTTGTTTTTAATTAATATGTTCAATATTTTGTGTTTGTCTGCTTTAGTTCGTTTGATTTTTTTAGTCCTCTTTATTTAGGTCCAAATTGTAAACATTCTACAGAGTAAAATAAAAAAAATTCTTTCTTTAATAATTGAGAAACCAAAAAAAAAACAGTACAAATTG
>CAJVPM010000410.1:0-17679 GCA_910592325.1 Scutellospora calospora | reverse complement strand
ATTACCACGTGGTGCAAAAAAAAATGATCTTTTAAAAGCAATAAATGATAAAAGGAATACCTTTAGATACAAAATAGGTTACACATACATTAATGCTCTGAAAAAATGTAATCAAGATCATGAAGATGTATGCACAAGTGAAATATTAAAATCGATAAATTCCGAAATAGATTGTCAATCATTAACTACAAACAGATTATACAATTTGTTACTCAGAGATGATTATTTTAACAAATTGATTAAATTTAATATCGATGAAATAAATGAAATACATGTAATTTTAGAAAAACGAAAAAACGAATTAAAGGATCATTGCAAAGTAGAATTCTTGATAGATGAATTCTCAACAAATGATAGATTTGAAAATTTCATTAATAATGGTGTCTACGAACCTTTTTTTTTGGAATTCTAATTCGTATTCATTTTCGGATGATGAGAAAAAAATCATTAGTAAAAATTGGTTTAAAAAAATAAATGAATTGGTAAAATTAGAAAAAAAAACAGATATGAATTTATACATCAACGAATTATTATCCATATCGGAATCATTGAAAAATGATCAATTACATACCCCGGAAAATTCTAACATATTCTCTAAAAGGTTAAAAGAAAAAAGAGAAATACATAAAAAATACATCGAAGATAATGGTCCTATCAAATCTTTAATCCAATCAGTAAACATACCAGATTACTATAAAAAAATTCTTGAAAATCGAAGATTGGAAATATTACATGGTAAAATTCCTGAACCTGAAAAACCACAAAAACCTAAACCTAAAGATCCTGAAGAAATATTATTTGATAAATTTGAAAAAGAAATAAAAAATATCAATAAAAATAATGCAGAAAATCTATTAGATAACAATAATCTAGATTTTTCAATAAATGATGCAAACTTATCACAGGATAAAATCGAAAAATTACAAAAATTAAGAAAAGATAAATTAGCTAAATTCATATATGATAAAATTGATGAATTTGAAAATAGAATAAAATCATCAAAAACTCTAAAAGAAATAGATGATTTAACAGATAAATTACTTAACGACAAAATACTATCAGCTAAACAAAAAGAAGATATCACAACATTAATCCAAAACAAACTATCTGAAATAAATCAACAACCTACAACACTACCGAATACTTCAAATATCTTTGATGAATTGAAAAAAGAAATAGAAGATATAGATAAAAATAACGCAGATAAATTATTAGATGGTGGAAACCTAAATAAAAAAATAATTAATGCAAATATATCAGATGATAATGTTGATGAATTAGAAGATTTGAGAAAGAAAAAATTATTTCATTTCAGAAATAACGAATATAATGAATTCAATGATAAAATAGATGTTCTCAAAAGTGAAAATGAATTAGATGATATGAACAATGCAGTAACAAATAATAAAATATTATCAGATACACAAATAAAAGAATTACAAGACAAAATACTCCAAATTAAAGAAAATCTTTTCCCAGTTACACCACCCGTAAATGAAGATCTTATATTCAATGAAATAAAAGATTTAATCTTTGATGTTGATACAGATGTAATATCTGAAGTTAAAACTCTATTGGATAATGGAATAATTGATCAAAAAATCAAAAATTCTGGAATATCATATAGTAAAATCAATGAACTACAGAAATTAAGAAAAGATAAAGTTGATCGATCCAAAAAAGAATTTTTCGATAATTTAAACAAAGATATAGATAGAGGTTATAAAAAAGAAGAATTGGATAATATAAACATTAATAATGAAATATTACCAGATACGGATAAACAACAAATAATAGAAAGAATAAGTAAAATAAAAGAAAAATTAAACGAATATGAAACAGAAATGAAAAATTCAAAAACAGTAGATGAAGTAGATGTCATATTTGGTAAAGCAACTACAGATGATATATTAACAACTGGATTGAAACATGGATTCATCAAAATACAAGAAGATAAGAAAACTGAAATTTTACAAAAAGAAAATAACGAAAAATATGATATCATCAAAAATGATATTGATAAATTCTTGACTCCTGAAACTTTAGATAAATATGTTAATGATGAGATAAATTCTCTAGATGATAAATATTTAACAGATAACAGAAGTAAAAGATCATTAAATGAAATTCAAACCAAAAAACGAGAATCCTTAATCGAAAATTTCAAAAAAGAAGAAAATGAAAATTACAATTCTCTGATAGATGATATAAAAAATTGTAAAGATTCAAATTTATTGACAGATGAATATTATAATGATATCTATCGTAATATCGAAGACCTAGACGAAAAATATCTTGATTCTGCAAACACAAAATCGAAATTACATAATCTCAGAAAAGAAAGAAAGAAAACCCTAGAAAATGAAATCATATAAAATCACTTTATCTTGTAAATTTTTTATTATTATAATCTATAATTAATTAAACATGAATAGTAAAAACGATTGGATAAAATTTTTTAATGATAATAACATTGAAAAAAAAGATTATGATAAATGGAAATTTTCTGGATTATCTATTCCAGAATGTAAAATCGCAATAGATAATGGATGGACTGATCATAAAATATTAAACAATCATATTAAATATCGAAATTTCAGGAAAATAAACGTCTTGGAAATTAAAAGATCTGAACTAGATGTCTTATTAGATTTACTTGAAGATATCTTGGATAAAAACAAAAATACCTTTAAATCTTTACCCGCAAATTATAAAGAGATAAACATAAATAACCTAGATAATAAAATATTACCACGTGGTGCAAAAAAAAATGATCTTTTAAAAGCAATAAATGATAAAAGGAATACCTTTAGATACAAAATAGATGAACCTAATAATGAATTTGATAATGATGGTTTAGATCCAAACGAATATCAAAAAATAATAAAATCTATAAACGAAACTAAAGAAATAGTATTTAACAAATGGAAAAACAAAGTAACCACTGAATTTCTCAATAAATTCTTGGATGGATTCTTAAAGAGAAAAGGTGATGAAAATCTTGTAGAAAAAGATCTCAGTGGATGGTTGAATGGTAATGAAATACTACCTGGAACAGATCAATTACTGGGTTATACATTGAAAGATGAACTAATAAAAATAATAAAAGTGGCTGAAATAATAAACGGTAAATTCACAGGAGATATTAATCAAGAAATTTTAAAAAATGGAATATCCGGTGCTGATGTTTTAAAAGAAGAAGAGAAACTCAGTAAAATATTAGCAGGAGCATATCTACTTCCGTATGTTTTTAACTTGATAGGTTTCGATCCAGATAAATTAATAAATGAAAATTATGATCCTATAATTACTGATCCTAAAGATCCTAATAACAGCATTTATAATATTGCAAATTTTGCCAAAACAAAAAAAGAAACAAAAACCAAAAAAATAAAAATCAAAGATCCAAAAACAAGTAAAATAAAAGAAGTAACAAAAACAACAGAAACAACAATAGTCGATGTTGATGGTCCTGGAGTCTTGCCTGTATTAACCGGTGGTGGTAAAACAACTAAATTAGCAAGATGTCTATTAACATGCATTTTTCCTGGAAAACATATAATATTGATCACACCTAATAATAAATTAGCCGCTGATGCTGAAAATCATCATACAACTTGGTTACAATATACCGGTGGTGTCCCATATAAATGCGTAATTCATGGAAAAGAAGGTAAATTACCTTACGGTGTTAAAAAAGATACTCTTGCTTCATGGATCGATGGCAATAACAATGACGAAAAAAAATCAATCAATAAAGATGGTGAATCAACATTATCGATATTACAACTACATCATCTAACAAGATACATCGCATGTGGAAAAACCAAAATTAGTGAAATAACAATAAGTAACAGTAAAGAAAAGAAAGACGTGGAGTTTACTATTGATGATAATATAAAAAAAATGAAAGAAAAAATCAAAGAAAAATTGATTGATAAAGATAACACCATAATATTATTCGATGAAGCACATTTTCCAGTCACATCTTATCAAGTAATACAACCTTTGCTCATCAGGATGGGTTATAAACTTTTAGTAATGAGTGCTACCTTTCCGAAAAAAAAATTTTCCATATCAACATCAAAACCTAGAGAAGTTTATTCAATAACCGAATTCAAAGATCAGACAGATTGGGCTAATGAAAAAACACAAATATTTTTCAAGACAACTACAGACGAATATAAACTTAAACCATCAGGCGAAGAAGATCTGAGTGCTATAACATTAAAATCTGGATTAGATCCAAAAAAATTTAAAATGTTGGAAGATAGTGATATCCTATTTGTGATATTTGATGCTACGAATTCTTCTGCTGTAACGGGTATAATCGAAGGAATGCCACCCGGTTCTTTGTTTATCGCGAATGTAAATCATGAAATGGGTTTCTCTCCTGATATCGATAATGTGATATTAACTGGTGAAACACAATTAAAAAAATTAGGAACTGATGCTCAAAGATGGATTTATGATACTCCTGATATTAATTTTTTATCCGTCGCTAGTATGGTTCAACAAATAGGTCGTGTTGGTCGTCTCAAACCTGGAAAAGCTTATTTAACAACACAACAACTTGAAGAATTAACTCCCTCTCAAGACATTGTTTATCATATAATCAACGCAATAATAGCACCAGCTAAAGAACTACCAATGAAATATTTAAATGATAAAGGTTATAAATTTACCGGTGGTCAAGGAGATGATGATTATCAAAATCTATTATGGTCTTCCATCGCTTTCACAACCAAACAAAATCGTCCTGTAGAAGCAGTGATGGTAGGTATGGTAGGTAAACCGAAAGGATCAAAATCATCAAGAAAAATATGTCCTACTTTTGATAATGATCCAAAACCAGACTTGGTAGATAAAAGTCTTTGGCATTATCATGTTGATGGTAGTCTACCACCTCCCGAATTAGATTTAGAAAATATAAAAAATATACAAATATTAATCATTAAAACAAAATTAAGAGCTGTTGATCTGAACACTAATCCAATTGTCAATATCGAATCTAAAAATTCATTAATAGAAAAAGTATGGAAGCTACCCTCTAAAAAAACTGATTCAATACCTGATAATATAAAAAATAATGTTGTTGAAGAAATCAGAGGAATCGTAAAAAGTGTATTACTGGAAAAAATAGATATTAAAAAAACAAAATATAAACCTAGTGAAATCAATGATTTTAATAATTCTATTAAATGGTTGAAATTTTTCGATGAAGCAAAAATAGATGTTCTCAGGACGATAATAGATGGTGAAATGCAAAAAGATTATTCTATAACCATTACAAATAAAAAACCTGTTATCACTACTAAAAAAAGTATCCAAACAAAAGAATTCAGATATAATGGAAAATATTTAGATAACGATGGATTTCCGATCATGTTCAAGTAAATAAATAATTGATGATATTAATGATTTAACCTTTTTTTAAATCAATTTATCAAATTGTAGTTGTGATGAATGTGGTAGAATGATGAAGCAAGTTTTTGATGTAATGGATAAAAATCTTGATAAATCTAAATATTGTAAAATTTGCATATGTAAATTTCAAAATATGAATATAATCACTCATATACCCGGTATGGGATTTCGTAAAAAAAAATAAATTTACATTATGAGAATCATCTTTTATTTTTTCATATATTCATTACTTGTACAAAATACAAATCTAACCAAATATTATTCAACTATAATATTTCTTAATCCAATAAATAAAAATCAAAATATTGAAAAAAACAACAACATTAGAAAACTTAATATAATGCTTAATTCCTTATCTCACAATCTTAAACATTATAATAAAAATCGTTTAATAAATAATAAAATAATTATTAATAAAAATACAAATATCGTAAATAATAAAACTTATAATATAAAAAAAAAGTATATTGATAAAAAATATAAATTAATTATTTATTTAATCTTATTAACTGAAAATATCATGTTAAAAAAAATATTGATAAAAATAATTCATCTCTCTATAAAAAAAATATTTAAAAATTAAATATGGTCTCATGTATCTGTTTAGGACAATCAAGTTTTGATATTTCACCTTTTAATTGTATAAACGATAATATCATACATTACAATAAAATACCTGAAATACCATATATCAAAAATAACTTTAATTTAAACATTGAATCAAATATATATAATTTCGGATCAATCATGTGGAAAATCGCAAATGATAAAGCTAAAAAAGGAAAAAATAAAAACATTAAAAGAGATAACTATATGAATAAATTATATGGTTACACGTTAAATTCAGACCAAATGGTTAGCTTATTATTCAAAAATAAAATAAGTGATGATTTTAATAATAATAATAATTCATTATTTGAAACATTAAAATTTCAAATATTAAATGAAATGGATAAAAATAAACTTTTGGAATCAGGTCATTATGATAAGGTTATACAGGATAATCAAATTAATTTAGATTCAAAATATACAAAAATCCAAAATATACGTAAAAAAAGATTAGAATATTTAAATATCTATAATATCGTGATAAACACCATTAATACAGAATGTATAATAGAAATTTTTCAAATGAACAATTTTATAAACCTTCAAATAAACGATATTAATTATCCTAAAAATTTAATAATATTATTAGAAAAAAGAAAAAATGAAAGAATAACAGAATTAAAAATCATATTAAATAATATGATTGAATTAATAAATACGGAAAAAATATCAGATAATTTAAAAGAAAATGGAAAAATCTATAACGAAATCGAAAATGAAAATTGTTTAAGTAGAGAAAATAAAAAAAAATTACAAGAAATAAGAAATATAAGAAACAAACATGTTTTAGAATACGAAAATATTTATAAAGATATTAAAAAAATTCTCGATATTTATAATTATGATAATTTTGATAGAAAAAGAATAAAATCTTACCTTCCTAATGACTTAAAAAAAGAATTATTCGATTTATTAGATGATAAAAAAAATTTTCTGGAAATTTACAAAGAATTGACAAATATAAAAAATTAGAATAATGAATTATTGGAAAAATTAGAAAATCATTACAGAATAACCATAAATCAATTTTCATCAGAAAAAGAAAAAAATATATTGGAAAAATTAAGAAATGATGAAATCAAACAAACTTTAAAATTTTTAGAATATGAAAAAAAAATAAATGATGAAATAATAGAGAATCTAGTAAAAATTGATCGAAACTCAATAACTCACAATATTAGAAATGATAATAATATCAATCAAAAACAAAAAAATATTTTGAATAATATCATACTTGATAAAATTAACAAACACATGGATGAATTATACGATAAATTATTAATATTAATCAATGAGAAAAGACTTTTCTCTACAATTCAAAAAAACATTGTACATTTAATACTTCATCAATTAAAACAAGAATATTTAACAAACCGTGATCTTTTATCAATATTCAAAAAATTCATGGATAGTGAATTAGAAAATGCAATCAATGATTACATCCTGAAATCCAATAATTTTTACACGGAAAATAATAAAAAATTGGAAGAGAGAAAAGATTGGAAAAAATTAATCGTTACGAATCGTTACATCATATCAAATTATGAAAGTTACAGAAATTATCTCAATTATAAATTAAATGATAAAATATCTTTGAATTATGAAGATAAATTTTCTAACAATAAAAGATTAATCAACATCAAGAAAAAAATAGAAGCAAAATTTACCGAATATAACGAAAATTATTACGATTATCTTTTGGAAGAAATGAAAAATAATAAAAACGCTATTGAAAAATTTCAAAACAACAATTATTTTGATAAAGAAATAAAATTACTAAATGATAATTTCTTAATAAAAGAAGGTTATAAAATTCTTGTGTTGGAAAATTTTAGAAAAGAAATTTTATCTAAACATGGATTCTGAAAAGGAAAATAATATCGAAAGTGAAAGTGAAGACGGGAGTGTAGATACAAGTGATTTTTTAACACCTGAACGTATAAAACAAATTCGATTATGGTTAAGTACATCCAAAAATTATAAATCATCTGGAGTCTTTAATCGTATACATAATGATTTTACACAATTAATAAATGAAAAATTGTATAAAGACCAAAAATATGAAAATATAGAAGAAAATCTAGATGTTTTAACACAACAAAACAATGAATATATAGAAATATACAGAGATTCATCAGTGATCTGTGAGAGAATCTTGAAAAATCTAGAAATTGAAGAAGAAAGTGAAAGTTTAATTGAAATTTTAGAAATGATTGAAAATTATAGTATAAATAATAGATTCCCTAATGAAATTAATAATAGAGTCTCTAATAGAACTTCTAGTAAAAAATTTAATAAAAAAAAATGGTGAGAAGAAGACAGTTGAATAACAAACAACAATTTGATATATGGAAAAAACGAATTAAACTAGATATAGATCATGATATAAAAAATGACTTGCATAATTTATTGGAATTCAGTCGTAAAAATTTTTTTATCAAAAACACTAAGATAATCAAAGACGAAGAAGAAATGTATAATTCGATAAAAATAATCTCTGATATTTACATACAAGAAAGTGAAAAAACTCGTATAGAAAGAAATAAAAAGAAAATGGAAAAAATAAAAATGGAATTATTTTTCGATAATGAAATGAAAAAATTAGCAAATATAATCAAAAAGAAAATAGTATAAAAATATATAAACAATCTTTTATTTTTCTTTAAAATCATGAAATTTATATATATCTTATCACTGTTATTACTTTTATCTATATTAATAAATAACTCATTTTGCGCTTATGGTTGTTGTGGTTTACAAGGACATAATATCGCTTCTTGTAAAAAAAGACCTTGTCCAAATCATCAATCTAATCAAAAAGTTCGTCATTGTGGAATCTGTGGAAGAACAGGTCATGACAGAAGATCATGTCTAAAAATAAATCATCATGGAAATTTTTTTTAATAATAATATTGTTATTATCAAACTTGATAATGATATCAGAATCTCAGAAAAAAGTTAGAAGATGTACTATATGTAGAAATACTGGTCACAGAAGAGATAAATGTCCTGAAAGATTTTTTTTGCCTTTTGGAGAAAATCGAGAAAATATCAATCCTTTCAGTAACGCTATAGTACCTTGGGTTCCGAACATGGAAAGAAGCATGGTATTATTCGATAAAAATAAAAATAATAAAATAATGGAAAATTGGAAACCTCAATGGATAACTCATAGAGTCATTAGAATTTGCCCCCCTGGTGGAAAACTTTGTAGTCATTGTGGTGGGATGGGTCATACACATAGACCAAAAGCAAAAACACCTAAATTATGTGATATCGCTAATGTACGTAATCTAAACAACATAAAAAAATCAGTAAGAGAATATTTTAAAGATCCAAAACCATATATAAGATTATGTAAATGTTGTAGTCAAGTAGATCATTCCAAAAAAAATTGTCCAATATTTAAAGCTGCTATAAATGATGGTAATGCTAATGCTAATACTGATCCTAGAAATGTCGGTACGTGTCTTGCACAAGGACATTTTGATAAAGTCAAAGAAGGTTTGGATAAATTTAGAGGAAGACATGGTTTAGAAAGAAAATTAGTTCCTATATCTGTGTTACAAAATCAAAATCTCTTGACTTTTTAAAAAAAGATACATATATAAAATAAATTATTTAAACAAATTTTATTTTTTTTTTCTTTCAATAAAATAAAAAAAAATGTTTAAAAAACTTTTTCTAATATTCTTGTTATTGTTAAACTTTTCAATAATTGAAACATATGGTAATGCTCTTATACCTTGGCAAAATAATGCTCTCACACTTTGGAAAAACATGATATTTAATAATCATAAAAACAACAAAATGATAAATAATTGGAAAATTCCATGGATAACTTTTAGAATAATCAAAACTCGTCCTTTTGATGGAAAAACTTGTAGCGTTTGTGGATCTATGGGTCATAGACATAACCCTAAAAAAGCTGGAGGATGTCCATTGATTCAAATCATAAATAGACGTCACGTACGAAATACTAAAAATATAAGAAAATCTGTAAAAAAATATTTTGAAAAACCAAAACCAAATATAAATATATGTGGATGTTGTGGAGAAATAGGTCATCCTCAAAAATCATGTCCAATAGTTAAAAGTGGTATTGCTGCTGGTATACAACCTGTCGACAATAATAATTGTATTACACATCATCAATGGAGACAAATTAAACAAGGTTTAGATAAATTCAAAAAAAATCACAACATGCAAAGAATAGCAATTCCTAAATTTATATTACAAAATTAAAATTTATTGAAATACTAATGTATTTAATAAAAATATTATCATTACTTTTTTCATCATTATCATTTATCAAATGTCAACCTTTTTATTTTCCTTTTCGATACATGAACCAACCACAACAATTTTATCCAATCCCATTTCAATACGTAAATCAACCACAACCATATTTTTTTGTAAATCAACAACCACAACCATATATTTTTTTAAACAGACCAAAAATAATCAGAATACCTAAAAGACCCAGAAGACCTAAAATACCAAATTATATTGCTGCATGTGGTTGTTGCGGTGGTGAAAATCATAATCGTAATGACCCTATATGCCCATTTCAAAATGGTAGATTACAAACTTGTTTAGATCCTAGAATAATAAAATCCACTAGAGAAATGAGATTATTTCATATCGAAAACAGGAGACCTATGCCACCAAATTTAGGTGATGGACCACGTCCTGAAATGCCTCCTAGACCTGGTGGTTTATCTCCAAATCCTCCTCCTAGACCTGATAATGGATTTCCTCCTCGACCTCCTCATCCACGTGGACCTAGACCTATGAATAATGATGATGAAACTGATTTAATTCGACCCATTCAAAATCTACAAAATCAATTTCAAAACTTACAGAATCAACTTCAAACACGTGATCAAAACCTACAAAACCAAATAGAACAATCAGGTATTCGATTAGATCGGATAAATAGAAATATACAAAACGAACACATAAGAACACGTCAAAATACTTTCAATCGTTTCAATGGATTGAATCAAAGAATCATCAATACAAACAATATTATAAATCAATTATTAGTAAATACAAATACTAGATTCAATAATTTAAATGATGAAATAGGAAAAATCAATAATAACATGAATCAAAGATTTGGTAATTTAGATAATAATATAAATGGAATAAGTAACACTTTTAATAATTTAAATAATAGGATGAATTATATTGATAACAGATTAAAAAATATCGATGAATCAAACGATGGTATAAGTAAATCTGTTCATTTCGTAGATGAAAGAATAGGTAATATTAACGAATACTTGAGAAACATCAGAGATGCAAACATAGATGAAAGATTAAATAGAGTAGAAAATTACATGGAAAATAACGCAATCGGTGTCTTGAACATACAAAATCGAATAAACGATAGAGATAAAAACTTTGAAAATAGATTTGATGATTTCAGAAATAACATTCAAAATTTCATAAATCAACATATTGCAAATAATGTAGAAATGAGAAATATGATACAAAGAATGTTGAGACAACCTAAAACAAAAAGATTTACCATAAGTCACAAAAGAGCATTACATCGTAATAGATTAATACCATATAGAATCAGACGAGACGGTTCAAGAATCAGTCAACTTTCAAATAATCCTTTAACTCTCACTTCTAATATACTATCAGATAATCAAATGATAGTTCCAAAAATTTATGATTTTTCAAATGATCCAGGTATTGAAGGATCTAACACTGGCTCTAATTTTAATTTTAATATCGACCTTATGGAAAACATGTTTATACATTCTACTAAAGATGCAGAAATTTTAGGTAAAGCCATATTTGATCCTAGAGCTAGTAATAATTTGATGTTTGATATAGATAAAATTTTAGATAAGCGTAAAGAACGAGATAATATAGATAATACAGATAATATCATACATAAACGTAAAGAACGTAATGATGATTATAACGAAGAACTAAAGGAAGAACGTATAGTCAAAAGAACATCTACAAAAAATAGTATATTCCAAGACATAACATATACTGATGAAAACATACGAGACTTATTTCAAACAGCAAGTAAATATGAAAAAGAATCTGAAAGAAGAATTGCTGAAAATCAAGCAAATCCACATTCAATTATTATCCGAACTGAAGAACAAATTAATCATCATACAATATTAGAAGAAGAAATTAGTATGACTATCGAAGAAGAAATAGACGTAACTAATTTAGAAGAAGTTGAAGAAATAACATCTAGACCAGGATCTTCTATGAGTACAAAATCAGAAAATAAATTTGATAAACTCATAAATTATTTTAAAAACAATTAAAAATTATAAAATTTTCAAATAATTAATTTATTAATAAAAAAAATATAAATATAAATTTAAAATATGAATAATAAATAAATATGAATTTATAATAATTATATAATTAATAAGGTGTAAACCTTGATGATTCTGAATTTTTCTTTGAATTTTTGTTATATTTTGGTTTAACCTTTTTTAAAATACTATCTACATTATTAATATGATTAATAGATAATTCCGCATCAAAAGTAACTTTATTTTCTCTCATTACTTTGCTTAACTTTTTAATAATATGAATATATTTAATATCTTCACTATCTTCATCAATTCCATTATCTATAATGATATCACATCCTAACTTACAATCACTCTTAATCCAACGAAAAATTTTATATTTTACCATAATCCTAAATTGAGGACTTCTACAAATAATATTGATACATTTACCGTTGAAATCTTCATGTTGTGCAATTTTTAATAACAACTTAAACATTATCTCAAATCCATCAATACTATCAGATGAATATTGATCAATTTTAACTGCAAGTTTTTCTTCATGTTCTATTCTTGCGGAAACATGAGTTCCCACAATATCTTTTTTAACCCTAGGTTGTTCAATAACAAAATATACATTGATATAATCAAATTTACTCCTATCTTCTTCAAGTTTTCGATTGAAATTTTTAATAATCATTGAATCTCTATTAAGTTCATCTTCATTATAGTAAGGTAAAGAAGTATAAACTTTATTTTGATTATCTTCAAGAATTTCTCCTGTTTCTGAACAGAGATAATGTATCTTTTCATAAAAAGAAGACATTTTTGATATTTTTTTTTACTTTTTCCTTCAAAAAAATAAAGATTTAAATACTTTTCAAATTAATAATAAATGATTAAATTATTAATAATTGAATATTGTTATTTAAAGATGAAATCTGGAAATTTAAATTATTAATGGATATCGATAACGATAACATTGATGATAAAAACTCTAAAAAACGGTAAATAATTATTTGTAATTGCTTTTTTTTTAATAATTAATGATATAATTAACAATTTTAAATCGTTAATTATTTAGTATGTATCTAAAATATTTTTAATAAAAAATCGTTAATTAAAAACTAATTCTCTATCAACTTAGGCAAAATAAATGGCAACGTTAAAAAAAAAACAAATAATACAAGTAAAGATATCGAAGATCTTAAAAAACAATTAAGTGATTTAGTAGACGAAAAAGAGAAAAAGATTACAAATCTAGAATCGAAAAATGAAATTCTCAACAAAAAAATAGATGAATACAAAGAAGAAATCAATGATCTACGAGAAAAAAACAAAATATTAAATGATAATTTGAAAAACTTGAAAAAAAATGAAGATGAAATAAAAAACAAAGACATCTCAAAACTACAAGAAGAAATCACCAAATTAAAAACTGAGCAGATGACTTTTAACGATTTTCATAATCTCAAATATGGTGCAACAGAACACGTGATGAAAAAAATAGTTGATACTATTCACACCATGGTTTATCATCATATCAATAATATCAATAATGAAGTCATCAATTACACAACAAACATCAAAACCTCTGATACGATAAACGAATATTATAAATCAATTTGTAATGATGATTTATTAAATAATTTAAACTTTGAAAATATAGAAATTGTAAACGAATAATTTATTTTATTAATATCAATATTATCATTCAAATAAAAGGATCGTCATCTTTATTTTTATCACAAGTAAAATAATTTGTAAGTTTAACTTGTTTTTTTGGAACTAAAATTTTAAACTCTTTTCTTTTTCTTTTTCTGTTCTCATTTAAATCTAATCCTTCGTCAAGTCTTTTATTCGAATATCTATCACACATACTTACTAACCATTGCTTTGCTTCCTTTTCTGAACATCTCATCAAAACTGATAAATTCGATACAATACCCTTCAAATAATGAAATTTATCAATTCGATCACCTGATGTAAATTAATAAAAAAAAATCTTGTTAATAAATAAAGTAAAAAAATAATATCAATTTAAATACATTATCATACCTTTTTTTGCATCAAATAAATGTATTAATTTTATACATTTATAAACTTCTTTAACATTATGTTTATATAATTTGTAATATTTAAAACGTGGTTTATCAACTTCTATACCCAACATCTTCATATATGCAACAAAATTCTTTACCATAGACCTCGTCTCATCAGATGCTTGTTTCAATACCGTTTCCTTATATTTTTTAATTGTTTTCTCTGAATTTTCTAATTCATCAATCTCCATTTTATCTGATTCATCTACTTCTTGTTTATAATACACATAATCCATATCAGATCTTTCCCAATCTTGTTGATCTTCTCTTCTCTTGTTAAAATCTATTCGTTTCAATTTTCTCTTATCAAGTTTATCAAATTGAATTATTTTTCCTTTCTTTCCATCTTTTAAAATTTCGTATTGAATCTCATAAAGAATAATTTCACCATCTATAATTTTCCAATAACCATTCTTATAACTCTTGTGTTCAACTATTTCAATAAATATCATTTCTCCCTCTTCATCCTCATTATTTCTACCATTTTGTTCGAAAAATTCTAAATTCAATTCTGATTCTTTAGAAAATAGATATTTAATAAAATCTTCAATTATTTCTTTGCTTTTATCTGTCCAACTGTGCTCTTCATCTAATCCATTAAAAAAATTCTGATATTGCTCTATTATCGTAAAATTTAAACTCTGCAAATATCTACTATATTCTTTATAATCAAATAACGTATAAAATATTTTTTTTAAAATCACACGACATATCAAAATCGAATTTCTTCTCACTAAGTCAATACCTTTTACTAACATATTGTCAAATTTTTTACCATTTGCTAATAAAGTATATTCATTTGTATTCTCTATATAATCATCAATCATCTCTTTTGTCAATTCGTTTACATTTAATTTTTCTTTAATGTGTTTATCCAAATCTTTCCAACTATCATCATAATAATATTTTGGTTTTTCAAACATCAACCCAACATATTTTTTCTTTGCAAAATATATAGGAGAAACAATAACTTTTTCTAATTCCATAACTATTTTTGGTGACCCAATAACATTAGCCATCCAATCATTAATCTCTTTTTCTAATTTTAAACCTTCATTATATGTTAAAAGTACCATTTCTTCTTGGATATCATATATGAGTCTTTGATATTCTCTCAATGGAGAACTTTTATCCAATAATCTATACTCATATTTTTTGATAATTTCATTTATGATTGGATCGGAAAACTCGAAAAAAATCGAATCTGTATCAGTATATTTCCAAATAAATTTTTTTACTTTTACCTCAGAAAATTTTCTATCATTCATTCTGAAACCATTAACTAATACGTATATCTCATGTTCGGAAATCTCTTTACTTTCCATATATTCTTGAGCCATTTGAATATAATTCCTTGCATATGCAGTAATCGCAGCTGATATATCATAATCACAAATAATGGAATATTGATTTCCAAATTGTCCATAAATGGAATTTGCAATTTTTTTTAACGTATCTTGTAAAATATGATAATAATTATACAACGGATCTTTTTTATCATGTTTATCACGATTTTTCTTTGCTTCTTTTCTTTGTTTAACAAGCATTTCTACAATCATTGGAATCAATCCTTTTCTTTTTTTGGAAAATCTGACAATTTTAACATTTCCTTTTTCATCTCGAAACGATACTTTATGACAATCATCCTCTTTTTCACCATCTTTTAATTTTGTGGTAAAACATATATTATGTTGCTGTATTATACTAGGGTATAAAGAATTAAAATCTAAAATTCCATTTACTTTATTCGATTGTCCTTTCTCGGGATCTCCGACATTACCACCTTTAAAATTTTCCTTTTCATTTTTTTTATTATATTGAAATGATGTATTGAATCCATGTTGTTTAGAAAATTTAGCAATTAAATTATTTATCATCTTGGTCTTGTTTCCATGTAAATATTCGTATAAATCTATAGTTGTTAATCCTGATACTACTTTATATTCAGTAATCTTGTTTATAAATTCAATAGCTTCTTTAGGTCCAATACAATCCCTAATACAATATTCTAATATTCGTGTACACATTTCTTTTTTCGTCACTTCATCATATTCTCCATTATGACATTTGTATAATATATCATACATTATTTCTATCGGCATTTCCTTTTTTGGTTCTAACCCAAGTTTTTTTAATATCGAATTTAACGTCCACGTTGATAACGTTTGATAATGTTGTCTGAACATAGATGATTGATCGTATTCATTAATACCATTTGTCTTTAAATAAAAATGCTGAGCTTTCTCACTTGCATTTATAGTAGTATATTGTCTTTTATAATGATACTTTATGATATTCTCTAACGAATTATCTCTATGGGTTGCTTCATACATGAACTTTTCAAATATCTTTAACTCGTATAATTTTCTAATCGTAAATTTCCAATTATATCCAAGATTATTCCAACCCCCAGTTTTTTCCGGTCTAAAAAAATATAATAATCTTGCTTTCATCAAAAAAAATTCTTCCTGAGTATCCACATAAACCAAATCAGTATTTTCATCAATATCGTTATATTCTACTGGAAATTCTTCATTTCGTAATAATACAGCAACCACATAAAATGGCTTGATCTCTCTCCCTTTGAAAAATACGAATACTCCCATAAAAGCTCTATCAACTTTATATCCTGTAGATACTCGACCTAATTTGTTTTTTCTCATGTTATCAATATCAACCGTTTCGTAATCAAAATACATTGATACATACGCATCAAAATCATCAACAAATCTCAATTCTCTATAATCACATTTATTATCAAATATGATTTTTGATAAAGTTCTATTAGTCCTAAAGGCTCTGGATAACGGAAATGCATCTTTCTTTCCATTAATAAATACTTCAGTTCTTGGTGCAATAAACATAGCATATGATGTTGAAATATCATTTTCGTAAAGATCAAACAAATGATAATTTTCTTCTTTATTTTTAATAATATCTCTTATTCTAAAAATCTCTTTTTTTCTGATATTGTGATTCTTGAAAAAAACCCTAAGAAAATGGAAAGATTTCCCACTCTTATCATTCCTAACTATTATATCATGTCTTTCTCTATCTTTTATACTTTGGAGTATTATTAGTATTTTTTCTAATTGAGGTTCCTCTTCTAAAGGATTGATCTTGAATTCACAATAAACATCAAATCCACTAATCAAAACCCAAACATCAAGACTATTTGTAGTCACACATTTTACTTTCATATAATATTTATGTGTGTAAAAATCTTCATAATCTTCTACATAATCAGACATTGAATATTT